>CAUYRT010037470.1:0-162442 GCA_963574885.1 Lepilemur ruficaudatus
ATGGAAGAAGCATTCTTGCTGCAACGTGACAAGCAAGCAGGAGAGGCCCACGGGGAGATACTGGGCCGTTTGATTACAGAACTAATGTGGCACCCTGGTTCCTATTAGATAGAGCAGTGGTTTCTCCAGAGTGGGGACCGATATAAGGGGGAGGGAGTGAGATGTGGGGATGGAGAGAGAGTGACAGGAAACGGCAGCAGGGAACAGTAGCAGGGGCTGTCACCCCCTGGACCCCACGCACCCCCCACCGCTTATACAATCCGCATTCCTCCCTCTTTTGATAGCAGAGCAACAATATATAAATAAGTCAATGTTCCCGTTTGTTTCTTAATCTCTCGTATTCTTAATTCCCTGGTGCCCATGTGTGTGATTGAGAGTGTGTACCTGTGTGTGTGTGAGTGAGAGACACAGAGAGAGAGAGACAGGGAGAGGGAGAGAGAGACACAGAGAGAGAGAGACAGAGAGACAGAGAGAGACACAGAGAGAGGGAGAGAGAGAGACAGAGAGAGAGAGGGAGAGAGAGAGACACAGAGAGAGAGAGAGCCAGAGAGAGAGAGACAGAGAGAGACACAGAGAGAGGGAGAGAGAGAGACAGAGAGACAGAGAGAGAGACAGAGAGAGGGAGAGAGAGAGACACAGAGAGAGAGAGGCAGAGAGAGAGAGAGAGAGAGGCAGAGAGAGAGAGACAGAGAGACAGAGAGAGAGACAGAGAGAGGGAGAGAGAGAGACACAAAGAGAGAGAGGGAGAGAGAGAGACAGACGGGGTGGGGGCGGGGATGCCTGTTGCAAACACAGGGGCGTTTTCCTGGGCTGGTGTAACATCTTGCCGGCTAAATGGAGATGCCTGTCATCCTCCATTAATAAAAATTAACTGTAAATCTCCCTGCTTCCCACAGGAGGGCCTTTTTAAACATTCCATCAGGGGCCTGCGGCGGACGTCTGGCGGCAAGTCAATCAAGAAGCAGCATGAACTGGCAGCCGAATCTATGAGGAATTTCAAAATATATATTTATACCTACATGTGTGCACCTTTTTCGCTCTCTGCCGTTCCCAGGCAGCCCTCGTCTGTGCGTGGTGGCGTCTCCCACTCCCCCGCCCCCACCTCTCACTGTCCCTTCCGCACCGCCCGGCACCCCACCCCCGCGGCCCCCTCGTGCCGGAGGAGACCTGTGCAGTATCGTTTTCCGCATAATGAAATCCAGAGTGACATTAATATAAGTGTAATTTTATAGAAGGGAATGGGCCTGGCTGATAGTTTCTACCTGCTGTGTTTTGATGATAGACATCGGGATGTCACCATCTGTGTAATGAAATTTCACCTCCGTAATGGTTCAGATTATCAAACGTTCTTCCAAGCTGGCTCTGGGAAGCCATTTATTTATTTATTTACGTATTTATTTATCTGCAAAGGGGTGCTGTAGGCCTGTTTATCATAGAAGGTATGGGCGAAGAGGGTATTGAGTGCATTAAACAAAGTAAAGGAGAAGTGAATGTAAACATTGGCCATTGCCCCACAGATACACTGATCACGAGGTGAAGTTACTATTTCCAGTCCGGGACAGGAGATTTTCTTCTGCATTAGCCTCTATAGCTCTTCAATTGGAACAGATACTGATGGGTTAATCCCAGGTGAGTGTAAATTTAAGGTAAGTAACATGCGCAGAGTATCTATTATATAGATGTGTATATATTATCTCATTTAATTTCCACACTATGGTGCCAGGATGTGATGAGTTAGCAGGTCTAAAGCTCCAGGAGACATATATAAGAGAAATGTGTAATACTCAGCAAAAAGGTATGTGTTATTACACTCTTAACCAAAAGGTGAGACTCAGAGAGGATAACTAACTCAGGGATGAAACACATTTTAACTCAGAACTGCCTGCCTCACAAATTTGTGCTCTTTTCATTACTTCAAGCTGCTTCCTAGGCATTGAGGCCAAATTGGGCCAGGTGAATTGGATGCAGCAGAGATCTCAGATATGCCCAGTTGCCCCAGTATGGCTCAATATATTCAAGTTGTGATATCAACTATCTGTGTCTTCAGTTGCCAGCAATGACCCAGCATTTGCTTGTTTTCTGTTTCTCTAATGCCTTGCTGAGACAATGGCATTAAGAAGATAAAGGAGATAGGAGAGAGAATAAATATTGATATGTAATCATTTCAGTTAGATTGCGAACTGCTTATTCTATTAAATGGCAAATCCATTTATGTATGAATACTTAGAACTGCATTTCAGATTATATCCAGAAACCAAATACACATTTTTGCTAATCAATTCCTGAATATTATGGCTGATGATATCTTCTACCTATTTTTTAAATCAAAATGCTGATAATATTATTTCATGATTATTTAGTGTTTTACCCTTTTTACTTCTGGCTTTTATTTTTAAACTAAAAAGTAACTTGTAGGATTCAAAACTCTGTCTCAACTTTTTTCAACGAGTGAAATTCTTTAACTTAGAGATATGGCACAAATAATAGATGATAATAGTTAAATCATCAAATTTTTAAATCACTTATTTCTGTTGCAAATGTGAGCAGATTCAAGAAGATCTCTTTTACAATATAATTTTCACTCACTTGCAATTCGCATGTGATTTCTTGAATAGGAACGAAAGTAATAAAGTTAGTGTTGTTTGTCATGTAAAATGAAGTCTCTCTACTTATGTCCTGTCCTGCAGAACCCTCTGGAAAGTTATACAAGTCCTGACTAAAATTTGAGAATCTCAGATCTACTTAGCATTCCAGCTCCTCCTCAGTAATGTCAGATTTTTTTCGTCCTCTCTCTCCCACCACTTCTGAATAGTTACTCTTTCTGTGTTAACTTGGTTTATATCACACACTGCTTATTTGTCTCACACTCCCAATTCTACAGAACTCCCCCTCAAAGTGAAGGACTAATTATACTCATCTCTGTCTCCTGTAACTCCTAACACAGTGTTAGCACAATCACCTAGCACAATCACCCTCTTTTAACCAGTAGTAGAGCTAAGAGAGGTACCTTAGTTTACATAATTGGGGAGCACACTTCTACTTGAACTCAGATTTCCCTGTTCTAGTTCAGTCTAATTCCAAGATAGGGTTCAGTTCTTATTGTTTTACATCATTCCTGGTTCTCAGTTTCCCTTGCATCACCTCAGTCTGGAGTCTCTGTGATTGGAGATTCCAAGAGATCCTCCTTGATCACTATTTTATGTGGGCTGAGGGAAAAATCAAAATGCTTCATACCTGGACAGATGGCCTGAGAGTCACTGGAGTGTAAAACTGGCAGTGTTTCCTTGGTGGCGAGCACATGCTTATCCACTTCAGAATAAACAAACCCAGTGGTATAGGTTTGTTTATCAACAGGGGGTAAGGAGAGAGGTGGGGGACAAGTTTATTTTCCTGACATCTTCCATCTGGGTCTTGGGCAAAAACCCCTGCTAAGTCAAGATTGGAATATTTCCTTTAAAAATATATTGTTGGTAGCCCCAAAACCTTTGCATGGACCAGACATCATAGCTTGGGGCACCTATTTGAGTTAACACAGCCCCCTAATAATTTTCCCTATACCTGGATGCAGCTACAATCTCTAAAATCCCACCTGCTCTTTGCGTTATTCCCTTCGGTCTCCTCTCCCAATCAAACCTAACTCCACCCAGCTTGATCTAACCATTCAAAGCAGAACAAAAGACATGCATTTGATTGTCATTTACATTGAATGAGATGAGTTTATCATGGTCAAGATTGGTTGGCTGAAGCCCAAATCTTACCAACCATTCATTGGCTTACTTTCCAAATTCTTCAGAATCCCTCCCGTTTCCCTTTTGGGAAGATGCCATTTTGCAAGACTCATCAAGAGAAATTATGCACCAATAATTCAGCAGACTACAACTGTTAAATTCACTGAGCTTCCTGAAAATTTAGGTTCAAGCGCTCGTATGTACACACACACACACAGAAACCCATGCATTACACACACATACAGAATCTATTCTTCATTCTTTCTTGTTACTTTCCTAGAGTCACACTCCAGGGCTTTTAAACTTCTGTTGCATTGACATTTGCTCTTTCTTTACAGGTTAGAGGTAGAAGATGAACAGTTCAGATGAAGTCTGTTTCCCTCACATCAGCAAGAGAATTTCAGATAAGCGTTGAGCTTCAATTAATTGGGTCTCTGGGTCTTTAAACTGAGATTTGGGGAATTTGCCTTTGCTAGGGGTTACGAACAGGCATGAGCAAGGCATCACCGTAACTCAGGAAAAGGAGAAACAGGAGGAGCCAGTGACCATAAACTATGTAAGCAGATGGGCTTTTAAGGAGGAAGAGTTCTTGTGCTTCGGTATAAGCAAGAGAACAAAATCAAAGTCCTCCCCTGTGACAATGAAAGCAAGATGAAGGGTCAGAGCTAGGGCCTCATTAACTTGCCATGAAGTTAGTACCAAGAGCCTATTGCCAGCGGTCTCAAATCTCTGGGAGTTTCTGGGTTTATGCAAACACTGTTAGCTTTAGGAACGATCTAGCCACATTCCTACTGCTCTGAATCAACAATTCAGCAGGGGAACACACTCAGGTACAGCATACTTTCCTGTTCCTACCACTTTATTTTGCATAGAATCTGCTCAGCCACCTCTTTGGTAATGTTTTCCTATTTTGCAGATGGTTACAGTAACCTAGTTGTAAACATCATGCCATGACTTCTATGTATCCCTGGATAAAAATAAACAAGAAAAAAATTTAGATTTAGCAGGAAAAATAAAAAGGCAAAGACACACACTTTTTTTTGAAATGGCATCTTATATATTAAAAGCGTATTTATAATAAACTTGAAGATTTAAAAGTTTACACTAACTAGCCTGTATTTTAGGGAAGTTGTCTGTTTAGGAAAGTGTAGACAATGTAGGTCCCACTGAGAGCTGCACAATCATCCCTCCAAACTGTACAAATTGCAGGGCTCCTTATACTTAAATTAGCTAGGGATCTCAACAAGATGCTCTGTCCACCCAGAATACAGAAACAAAGGGATTAGATTCATAGGGGTTATCAAACTGTAGTCTATGGGCCAAATCCAGCCCATAGCCTGTTTCTGTAAATAAAGTACCTTTGGGCCACAGCCAGGTCCATTCTTTTATGTATCTTCTATGGCTGCTTCTGTGCTACAACTGCAGAGGTGAGTAGTTGTGACATTTGGGCTGCAAAGCCTAAATTATTTGCTATTTGACCCTTGACAGAAAAAAGTTTGCTGCCCCCAGGAGAGAACATCGACATTAAAAAGTTTCACGTATGCACATTTTAGGTGACTGTACAAAATAATGACAAATAACTAACAGAACAAAATAAACAAAAATGGTAAGTGTATTTTTATATTACTGATAGCTAAGAGAATTTTTAAGTCATTTGACATATAAACTGACTTTAATCCTGAAGAAGGGAGGAGGTGACACTAAAATCTTTAATTCCAATGTACTCCATCATGATAGAATTTTAAAACCATTTGTCCCAGCTTACAGAAGTAAAAGAAAGACAACTTAACAAAAAAAGAGAGAGAGAGAGAGAGAGAGAGAATTTGGAGCTTTTTAAAAGAAATGAGTAAGTTCTGAAATAAAGACATTTTATCTTCAGAGTGATAAAAGATAATTCCTTCCTAAGGAATGAAACATAATATATGTTACACACATTATAAAAAAAAAAAGAAGAGGAAACAGGAAATAGGAAAAAAAGTGGGAATTAGAGATAATACTCTGTATCTAATTGAATGTTTTTCAAATAATTATTGGATCATTAGATAGTGAGAAAATAGTTATAAACAGTGATGCAACCACTTCCCTGATTCCCTCTTCCATAGTAAACAAGTAAATGACGAGAAGAAATAAATAGCTTCTAGAAGTATTATAGAAAGCACAGGGTGCTGTGTTATTGAAGGGATGATCATCGAGGTGATCCATATAGTAAGCTATGAACAAATGTCTGCTAGAAACGCTCTTACAAAAAGCAGGTGGCAGGTTTAGGCAAGTGAGATTTCCTCTCCAGTAACACATCTGAGTACCTACCCACTCAGAAATCCATATTTGAGTTCTTAATCAGGGAGTTTTCTTTCCCATCATCCCTTCCTTTCCTTCCTTTCCCTTTTAAGAGCAAGGAAAACTTTCCCAGAAACTGCTCGCCAGGTATCCCCTTCCATCCACCTACCAGGGTTGTGTCACTCTCCCGTTTTTGAACAAATCACTGGCAAGGGAATTTTGATTTAGATTAATCAAAATTCAAAATTTAGCCTGTGTTCCAGGAACTGGTGAGGGACCCATCTTTGTGAAGCACAGGCTAGAAAGATGCCTGATTTGCAGACAAAGAAGCGGGTAGAGGTGCCGTTAGGTGGAAAAACCTTCTTCCAGTGCCTCAGTAGCTCATATGTAATAAGAATGTGCTACCAGCAGTGCTAAGTTCACAGAGATAAGCTGGTACCTGTTGTGACATCTCCCTGGTTTTCTCATTATGTGGAAAAATAAAATTTTTAACTTGTGGACATTTTATATTTCTAAGAGGATTATGATTTTACTTTCTTTTATCTAGTGATCTGTTAACAGGCAATGTGATACAGAAAAACAAAGGGAAGGAAGAAGATAAAAACAAACAAAAGATGAAATTAGGAGTGGCGGGAAAGCATTTATTAAGAAACTAATCATAAAATAATTGGATAGCTCAATTTCTTTTCTTTTTTTATTTTATTTTATTTTATTTTTTATGAGACAGAGTCTCCCTCTGATGCCCCAGATAGAGTGCAGTGGCATCATCATAGCTCACTGCAACCTCAAACTCCTGGGCTCAAGTGATCCTTCTGCCTCAGCCTCTGGAGCAGTTGGGATTATAGGCATGTACAACCATGCCCAGCTATTTTTTTCTATTTTTTGTAGAGAGAGGGTTTTGCTTTTGCTCAGGCTGGTCTTGAGCTCAAAGGATCCTCCAGCTTGGACCCTCCAGAATGCTAGAATTACAGGCATGGGCCACCATGCCCTGCTGCTGATAGCTCAAATTGTCTCCAAGTATCTTTGTATTTTTCATATCTGTTGACTTCACATGCATATTCATGCCTTGGACCTCAATAATTATATACTATGACTCTATGTCAGAAATTGAATTGGGCACTCTGTGTGCTTCATCTCCCTTAAACCTCATAATTAACCCTAGAGAGTAGATAGAATTACTCCAATTTCACAGATAAGGAAACTGAGACTTAGGAGGTTAAATTTAAATGCCCCACTTCAAAGAGTTCATAACTGGAAGAAATAGGGTTTGAGTTAAAAAAAATATTTCATTCCAGAGGCATCTCTTGTGCTTTACCATTCCTTTAATTAGACACCATGCAGGTGCTCAATTTATATTTTTGAATGAATGAATAAATGAATGAATGTATGTTTTCCCCAACTGAGATCTGACAAACTTGCAAACTCATAATATTTCAGGAAGGGAATTCAGTGTCTGAATTTCTACAGTTCAGATGATGTGTACAGAGGTTCTTGATCTTAAACATGGCACCATCTTAAACTGAACTGGTCCAAATTGTAACTCATTATTTTCCAGGATAGCCCTGCTTCTTTTCCCCATGTTTCCTGATTCACTAAAAGGTATCACTCTCCACGCAGTTGCCTGTGCTAAATATCTTGAGTCCTCGCTCTGCCTCATCCGCTATCTAGAATCCATTTCCAAATCATGTAATTTCCTCTGTCAGGATTCACTTCTTTCCATCCCTAGTGTCCACCTTGGCTACAGTCATCACTGGTTCTCAGGTGGATTACTGTCACAGATTCTTCACTGGTCTTACCTACCACTTACATCTCTTCTCCATGATGCTGTCGGAGTGTCCATTCTCCATGCAGATTAGATTAGGCCACATTTCTGCTTAAAAGCCTTCCTATTGCATGGAGGACAGGGCTTAAACCTCTTAGCCTGGCCTATAAGGACCTTCCTCATCTTTCCTTCTGCATTTCGTATCACTGGCCTCAACACTTGTCCCTGCCCATTCCCCACCATAGGAATAAGTAACTGCACTTTCATAAGTGAGCCAGGCTCTCACATCCTCCCAGCTTTTACCCTTATCTCTTCCTGTCTAGATTGCCTTTTCCCACACCTGGCTTGATCCCTAAATAGCAAGACTAAGCTCAACAGGAATCTTTCGATAAGTTTAACCAGTAGAAGCAGACTCAATTTTCCCCATAAACTCTCCAATCTATCCCTAATTATGACACTATTTCACTTTATTAATTGCTTAAATTCCTCTGTCTCCAAGCAGAAGAATCAGCTTGAGAACATGGGTCATGTTGTCTCTCTATTTCTGTATCATTAGAGTCTAAGTTACCGGGCACAATTCTGATACTCCATGAACTGTTTCAATAATAAAATAAACAAATAAATGAATGGATGAATGGAAAGAAAGAAGGGAGGAAAGGAAGGAAAATAGGAAGAAAGGAAAAAAGAAAAGTTCATGCCCTCTTGCCTAAGAAAAACATGAAAATACAATTGGTTTTTGGGGGGGTGAGGAGTGAATCAAGAGCACATGCTACTGTAAGATGCAAGTGTATTTTTGGAGAAAATAAATTATAGTGTGTTTCTTGTGTAGCAAACTGTAAACCTATCACCTCCTGCTGTAAATCTGGCCCTCTGTGGAATAAATCTGTCCTGTAATCTCAGTGTTTTTCATAAAATAGTATTCTATTCTTTAAAAGAGTAAAATGATCTAATCCACAGTTCCAAAACTTCACGTTTCAAAAAAAAAAAAGATTATTGAAATTTATAGATTTGGCCATGGCAAAATGGCACTTATATTTTTCAGAGTTAAAACGAAATAAAATATATAACTTGTTGGGTTTTGCTTTCATGACAAATAGGCACTGACAAATACATACCACATTACCATCCTTGATTGCTCTGATGGAACTCATTTTCATCTTGTGTTCCTCTAATTACATGAAAATTGCATACTTTTTATGCATGACACATTTTGCACAGCTTTAGCAAAAGGTTGTGAAGAGAGGGGAAAAAAAAAAACATTTATCAGTTTTTTCCCCTTTCGCAGCAGCAATTGATCATCTTCCCAGCAATCAATCTTGCTTTATGGGTCTACTTTTCTTCACTATTGTTGTAACCAAGTGGCAGCAGAAAAGCACTGTATACAAAAAAATATGGTAGGGGGTTTTAGGTGTTTTTTTCTACTCTTAATAGATGAGATTTAGGATGCCCTTGCTTTCTGTTGCTTGTTCCTGAGTTTTCTTTGCTTCTTGCTCCTCTTTCTGCCTGGATTTGAAGCTTTTCATGGTAGAGTGACATGGTCCTCTATAAAAATGCTGCCTCACACCTTATTCCTCATTCAAACTACTTTACACTTAGAGCAAATATTGAAAATCATGAAGCACTTCCTTACCTTTTTTTTTTTTTTCATTTTAGCTTCATAATTAAATGGGATATATTTAGGATAGGTCATTTTAATCTGCATTATAAAAATGAGATGATAAAAATTGAATAAAAATTGAATGATATTATGACTTGCGGCTTGCCTAAATTGATGTAATTCATTTGTTGTGAATCTTGAAGTTGACTCAGAAGTCCTGGCTCCCAGTCCCAGCTTTTCGCAGAGCATTTGGCTTCTCTTTACTGAAGGCCAGGGAAAATAGTTTTTCTGCAACCTATCCCTAAAATGCATACAAAGAATACATCAATAACAAATACCAGAGCAAATTATAGGCAATCAATGAGGTGTTTCTTTTCCCATTCTTTATTTCTATTTTTTTTTTTTTTCTGAGAAAGAAGGCATTGGCATTCATAGGAAGCTCAGCGTCATTGTATTTAACTCGAAAGGGATTGTAGAAGGCACATCTCATTCCTTGAAAATAATGACAAATTATGCAATTTTTGTTTTACCCAACTAGATTGAAAACGCCTGGGGAATAGCCAAGCTGCCTGGCAAAGGAAGGCATTTGATGTTCGGGGCTTTGGAGCTGAGGGAGCGACATTGCTTTTTAAACAGGTGCGGGCTCCTAACGCTTGCTTCCCTTTTTTGGACAGACACAGCACCTGACCAACTTCAGGAGAACAAAGCCTCCATCTGGACAGAAGGGAAAGGGAGCTGGTCGCCCGTGGAGCAGCAAAGAACAAGGCTTTGCTTCCCTTTGAAGCGCTGGCGTTCTTGTTAATCACCTGGCAAAGTCTTAATTTAAGGAGGGACTCTTAGAGGAGGGGGGGATCTCAAGTATATTTGACTTTCATATCAAATCCTCTTACCTTTCATCAGGTTTATTAAAATTGGTGATGCCTCGTGTATTAATTGTGAACCGTGTTTGTATCTGAATATGAAGTATTGCCTTTAGGCCTCCCTCGTTGCTCTCTGTTTGGTCCTGGGATGTACTCATATTGCTGCCTTTGCCATGGAGTAATTATTTCTGGGGATAAATACTGTAGTGTCAGGCACACTGGATTACAATTGTTGCAGGGTAAACACAAGGGGACTTTAGGTTTTTCGAATGCCTAATTAGACCACAGTAAATGCATTGTGGAGATGGCTGAAAAATACAAGCTAAGGAAGTATTGCATTTTTCACCGTTGGAGACTGTATGCATTGATGCATTTCATATAGTTACTCTTATGAAGTAAATATCCTAAAGGAATTCTCTTACTTTGTTACAAATATACCTGAAATATTGACTTTGGAGAAACATATAAATTCATAAAGTCATAGTCTTGAGAGGAGAGGTCAGCTCCATGCTGTGTGTGAAATATGTCAGTGATCCCACCCCATGAATTTCACCCAACTTCTACCTTTGAATGCTATTAAAAATAGAGGGTAAGTGATTTCTTAATCTTGTACTTGATTTTGTGTCCTGGATGGAGCCATATGTTAGAAATAACAAGAAACATAGAACAGTTCTTGCCACAAACGGGTTTATAATCTATGTGAATAAAATAAAATCATCTGTAAACACCACTGCAAAAAATAGGATTAAGCATCAAAACAAGGTCAATGGGAAATCAGAGTAAGACAGTTTAGTCAATAATAGATAACGGCATTCATGGGATTGCAGCTTAAGATAAACTTTAAAAGTTGTGCAGAGTTAGAAAAGAAAGGATGTCAATGGTGTGTTCTTAGTGTTGATGAATTAAAAGAGAAAAGGTATGGAACGTGTGGTAGTAAATCAGTAGAGTTTCTAGTGGGGACTTTCACCATGTCCTAGTGAGAGTTTTGAAATGATCTCTGGATAAATGGAGACTTTATTTTAGGCAGTTATCAGATTGGAAATTAAAGATGAAGATAGGCTTTTGATGAGTGCAGTGTGTGTATGTGTGTGCATGCTTTCACTAAGCTTCTTGCTGCCTTCTTGTTTCCATAAGGTACCACACCCAGGTAGAAGCCCCAGATCCATGATCCATACTCCAAAATATCCCTCTCTTTCTCCATTGTAGAAAGCTTTTCTTTGGGAGCCTGTTTCCAGCTAACAGGCTAGAAGAGTGACTGACAAAATGAACTGACACCAAATTGTATATATGTGTATATGTGACTGCAATAATACATGCCACCTTCCCCAAGAGTATGCATAGTTGCAAAGGGTACGCCTAACCCAAAGACCCAGTGAAATACCTCTTCAAGAAGCAGATGACTGAGGAGCATGTTTGGGAACAGAAGGACATCTTGGTGTTCTTCAGTTCCCCCTACATAAGTTGCCATCCACTCACTGATACCTACCCTAGGACAAAAAAGGACGTGTTGTTTAGGCCTGCAGACATTCACAGCTCTGTAAACAAGTATGCTTGTCACATTGGGGGCCGGGATTGGAGAGATGGGCGGGGAGGTGGTGCTCGAAAAATACCATTTAGAGAATTATTTATTATTCCAGTTTGTAGTTTATGCTTATAGTATCTGTAATAAATAAACACGCTCCAGAAGAAGCACAACTTAACAAGAAGTAGATGAGATTGAATGTGACGACTCCAGCCCTGTACAAGAGGCACTGGCCCATTAAATGAATGTGCACAGCTACTTCTTAATGCTCTTGCTCAGTAATCAATTTCTGAAAATACCAAATAATTTTGAAATAGCCCCGTCTGACCTCACTCTCCAGTGATGCTGGACCAGCCCTTGCTGATTTGCCTACCTAGTTTTTAATCAATCAGATTTGACATTTTTGTGTTTTTGTTTCTTTCCTTTGCCTACCCCTGCACCTTTTCTCTTTCCTTGGCAATATTAAACGGTAGCTGCCCTCCATCAAGGTTAGAGCCCCAAACGTAGCTTAATATTTATAGGTTTGGGCGTCTTTTGAAATAGCAGCTGAAGAATCTAAATGCCATTGCAAGGGGCTAGAACATTCTGATGCTGCACCAGAATTTGATTTCTATCCAGATAAAAAGACCCAGGATGCACAGAGCCTGAACACAGATAGAACCTGAGAAAGAGAAGCTGTCAGCCTGAAATATCTCCTATCAGACTTTCAAACAGGGTATGATTCAGGCAAAAGGGTTAAGAAATCCAATTTGAGTCTCCTTTATTTTTTCGACTGATTAAATTCTCCAGGTCATCTGAAAAGTAATTTTTCCAGTTTCCCAGCTTATAGGAGATACTATTTGTGAATGGGATTTATAGATTCTAATTTTTAAATATATATTATACATAATAACTTCCCTGTTTGTTTGTTGCTTTCTTTGTGGTCTCAGTTCTCTCTTCTTGTTTTTCTTTTCCTTTCTTTATTATCCACAATCTCTTATTTTCTTTCCTCTTCTTCCTTTCCCTTGTCATAATTTTTGTTTAGACTATAATTATATGTGTTAAGGTGTATCGTAGTAAGTGTGGAATACTGGGGATGTGAGGAAAGGGAGTTACCATAGAAGGTCACGGGGGTTCACGATTCCATACTGCACGAGGAAGGAAGAAAGGTTAGTAAGATTAGTTTAGGAAGATTAGTGAGATTAGAAGCAATGCTCCATTAAAAAAATTAAAAAGCTTTAGATAAGGAAAGAAATTGCTTTGACAGATGAAAAGATCACAATACAGGAGAAAAGAAAATGGGTTCTCAGGAAGCAAGTTGATAGTTACTGGAAAATTAACTGTGTTGATTGGGGATGTACCAAAGAAGCAAAATGGTTGTCAAACAGTGAATCACACGAAGGTTCTGTGTTTGTTCTAAAATTTTTAGAAAGAATGGGCTAGGATCATTGCCCACAAGATACACAGCCTTAACAAGTATTAGAGGTCAATGGTGTAACATACTAATAACAAGGGAGGTATATCTAAACCAGTGGCCTTAGGGAGTTTCTTGTATACGTACGTCTAAAATGACTGCCAGAATGAGGCAACAGCATTGATATAAATTATGCTAAATAACCAATGTCCTAGGCAAGCAATATAAGATGAAAATCCAGATGTGGTCCATATAAAGAATTGACCAAATAAGGAGCTGAAACAGGTGATGAACTATAGCAGAGATCAACAAACTACAGCCCATATGGGCCAAATACAGCTGGCTGACTCTTACTTTATGGTTCTTGAGCTAATTGTTTCAACATTTTTAAATGGTTGAAAAATAATCAAAAGAAGAATATACTTCATGACATCTAAAATTTATATGAAATTCAAATTTCAGTGTGCATAAAAAAGGTTTTATTAAAACTCAGCCATGCTCATTCTTTTTTGTCTATGGCTGCTTTCACTCCACAATGGAAGAGTTTAGTTTTTGTAACTGAGACCATATGGCCTGCAAACCCTAAAATATTTATTATCTGGTTCTTTACAGAAAAGTTTTTCAATTCCTGATATGTAGGTTCTGATTTTTTGGGACACTGGATCTTTGCCCATATATATTTAACTCAATTAAACAGATATTAATTGAATGTTTACTATTTACAATGATATCCTGCTATATCTGAAATTGCACTGTAAATGTCTGTCCATTTGAGATTTCTTTGATAAACAAAAATAGATGTGGGCGTCTATCATAAGCCCAGTACAAGGAATGATACAAAGAGGTAAACGTTAAGACTGTGAGAGTTTTCCAAGAAAGAACATTCTAACAGGAGATCACACCATGAGTTTTAGACAAAAGGTTTCAGCAAACACAGCATATTCTAGGAATAAGAACGTGTTTAATATGTCTTGAACGTGGCTGTATACAAGTTCAGCTACACACAAGTGGCAGAATCGAGGTTCAAAAATTAACTTGGCCAGATTATGAAGATTATTCCTGTGATGCTAAGAATTTGGATACTTATTGGGAGGAATTTTTTATTTCAGATTGTGAATAAGAGTGAGTCTGAGATATATTTCAGAGAAAGACTGAATGGGCTTTGTTACCAACAGGAGGAGGGGGTGAAAAGGTGGAGATAAGGAGGTTCCCGGATGGCTTGCCTGCAATTGCAATGGTCTTCTAAGGTGGAGATGGAGGAAGGAATTGGAGAGTAGGGAATCTGAAGCCTGATGGTAGGCCCGTGAGTGGCCTGTGGGAGAGTCATGGGCACAGATTTAAGCACAGGGAGGAGTTATCTCTGAATTATTAGTGTACAATGGGAACCTAAGCCATGAGTGGATGGGACTATCTGGGGAAGGCATATCAAATGCAAAGCAAGGAGATCAGGGTCACGATTAGGGCAACAATACCCTCTTAGAGTTATCAAAGGGATACAATATCAAATCCTCCTTAAGCCTCCTTAAAATTTAAGATTGTGTAGGCCAGGTGAGGTGGCTCGTGCCTATAATCCCAGTGCTTTGGGAGGCTGACACAGGAGAATCCCCTGAAGCCAGGAGTTCGAGAGCAGCTGAGGCAACATAGAGAGACGCCGTCTCTACAAAAACTAAAAATATTAGCTGGGCATCATGATGTTCACCTGTAGTCTCAGCTACTTGGGAGGCTGAGGCAGAAAGATCACTTGAGCCAATGAGTTCAAGCCTGCAGTGAGCTATAATACCACCACTGCACGACAGCCTGGGCGACAGAGCAAGACCCTGTATCAAAACAAACACACACACACACACACACACACACACACACACACAAGCTTAAGACCTTATAGAACTGAGAGATAGACTACACACCTGAGTGCATGAGAAAAAGAGAAAGGGTTTACATAGAGTTACATGAATGTCACCAAAAATGACTCAGATCACATTTGTAGTTTTGGAAAGCATGTTCTCTGAGCCTTTCATTCCTTATTAAAGCCCTAATTTACAAAGTTAAAAATAAAAACAATAAAAATAAGAAATCTTCCATATGGCATAGTGACTTTGCGGTCCACTGTTCCTGGGACAGCAATTTCTCCTCCATCCCCAATTAGTTACATTGTCATTTCTTGATTCCTCACCCTTTTCAGAGGCTGATCATATTTTGTTTTCCACCATCTCCCTTTATTTCTTCCTTTGCCAGTTGCTAAGCACTCCCTTGTTGCTAAGTGGGATATGAGCACTTAATTTACTCCATTCTTTTTTCTCGTACCAGATTTCAGAAATTGCAGATCCTGTTTAATCAATGTGTAAATGCAATGCTTTTGATGTATTTTTCCTAAGAGCAATATTTTGATCATTCTTAATGATACTTAATGAAGTCACCGCATGATTTCTGATTGTACCTAATTGAAGCTTGTGACTTGCATTTCAATATTATCATCTTACAGCTTTAGGTCTATGAGATGAAATTTTTCCAGGGCCCAAAAATATTAGAAGACATAAAGAATTGATGTTTTATTTTAAATTGAAAATTATTCTAAAATACATGTAACTGTATGCTTCATGTATATATATGAAATTAGCTGAATACTGAAACACATTTCCCAAAGTGTATTTCATAGGTTGATGATGAAGAAAGAAACCTCTTTGATGAAGCCAAAGTTTAACAGTTAGTTTTAAGTTTTACAATAGAATGTAAAGAGGCTTAATATTAATACCTTTATCTAAACCATGTGCTGAGCTACATATGGAATCCAACATGCAAACAAAGCCTGGCCCTTGCAAAAGATAATAAATTGGGTATTTATTTTTCTTGATGCCTCTTCTAGAAACCCAATCTCAATGATTTAGTGCCTAGAAGCCATGGCACCAAAATTTTAACTGGACCCAAACTCAGTCTGATTCTTTTGCTTTTGCTTCTCTTTCATTAAAATCCGTCCATTATGTGCCCCATTCCCCCAGGGTCCTTTTCTTTGCTATAAGACAGTGGGTAGTAATGATTTAATCAGACACAATAACCCCTGCTAATATGTTAACTAGCTAATATATGAACCCTCCTAGGATAACACATTAGCCTTGACCCAGATCAGAAAAAAAAAATAGAACTATAACTCCACTAGAAACCCTGAAGGAATAATGCCATTACAGCGACTTAACCCCATAGGAGGCCAGTGGGGTAGCGACTTAAGGGCAGCTTTTAACATCCTTGGTATCATGTGGCAGTCTATATGTTGAGTCAATGGTGGAAATAAATAGCAATTGTGGTGCTGACAGAAATCAATTTCCCTAGTTACTTTTAATATCTCTCTCAGGGGTTTCCATGAAGAATCATAAAGTACATCCAAAGCATAGATTTTGCATGATATCTTTAAAAGAGTAGAGAAGGCACCAAAGTCACAGGGGGGAAATGCTTTTATCAACCACATCACTTTCATTTCTTCTTCATGTTTTTCCTAGATATTAAGAAGTTATAAAGATAATGCTAATGAAATATTTATTTTTGTAACCACCTGACGAAAATACTGAGATTTCTTCCTATTTTATAAATAAGAAAATGAAGATGACTTAAATAAGGTTCAGTGTTTAGTAGACTTGAAAGCTGAGATTCAAATCTAACACTTTTAGTTCCAAGGCTGGAGCTTCTCTATATATACATAGGTGACTACTCCTCAGAGAGGTTGTGAGAAGTCAGAGGCACCATCAGTGCATCAGTGCACAGAATCATACCAGCAGGATGTACCTGACTTCGGAGGCAATGAATCTATCTAGTGTCTGCCGTCTGACCTTTCAAATCCTTAGAGAAAAACACTTATTCTATTGAAGCAGAAGGTATACAAAGAAAAACAGTAAATATGTTCTCCAAGAGACTTATTATCATAAAGGTGATTAGATACTATAGTATGACTACTAATAATAGTACTAACTATAGTATAACTAGTATAAACTTGATCATTGCATGGATCTACATTTGTGGATTAGCCCAAGATTTTACTGAAAAATTCATTCTAACTGCCAGACTACCTTCACTATGGTTACTAGACAGATAGCCCGTTTGTAGCTTAAAGTATACCAGCATAAGGCAGAATCCTTTCATCAAAGTTCTCAGAGTATAAATAAGGATACAAGATACAATGATATCTATTATATACCAAAGCAAGCTCTCTAAATAATAGACATAGTAAGAATTCGAAAAGGAAGGGGACATTACTACATATGAAGCATTTTGCTTAGCTACTTACATGTATTGTCTTATTTAATCTTTTTCACAAAACTAGAAGAAAATGGATCCTATTATTATTTTATTTTACAAATGAGAAAACTGAGACTTAGAGAGGTAAGCAAATGGCTCAAGTCACATTGAGCATGAAAAAGTAGTCAAGGCAAGGTTTGAATGCAGGCATCCACTTTCTGAGCACAAACTACACGCAACCTCCTTGGCCTTGACCCACATTCATTCATATTAAGAGCGGAAATTCAACTGGGAAGACATAAAGAGGGACATTTGTTAAGAAATGCTTACCATCTACGCTGGAGAAGTGATTCAACATGGCTTAAATTACAGTAGCAATAGATGTTCTCTTATTTCTTGAGCTATCATATACAAAGAATTTATTAACTGGTCATTACTAACTCAGAAGTAATTCTCTAATGTGCTATATTGGTTAACATTTTTCTCAACCTTGTGTATAATGATTAAAGAACATTGCTTCTCAAACATTAATGTGCGCCATCTGGAGATTTTGCTAAATATCATATACTGATGGAGTAGGTCTGGGGTGAGGGCCTGAGAGCCTGCATATCTAACAAGCTTCCGGGCGATGCTCACATTGCTGATCCATGCACCACTCTTTAAGTATCTGGGGTGTAGAATACATATTTGTACAACAGAACAATGATAATAATGCTGTTAGAAAATGATGCTTGAATCATTTCAATTATTAATGTTTTGTGTAGCTTAACTAAGATTTAAAACATCACAACTATAGGCAATAGAGTGCCCAAACTGGATAGCATTTAATTGAGAAGAATACATAAAGGAGCATTTCGTTGGTTAAAAAAATACACAAATGAAAAAAACAGATTAATAAACTTTCTTGAAGTCTCTTAGCTGTGAATGGTCAAGCTGGGATCTAAACTCATTTAGATCTGGCTCTAGTGTTATCACCCTGACTGTGCACACTGCCTCTGAAAGAGTCCAGATTACAGCATGTTGCAAGCTTCATCTTAGGACATGGGAGGTCATTTGAACAGTGTTAACAGCATGTAAGGGAAGAAATGCGGTAGAATGCCAGGGAAAAAATACAATAAAAAATAATAATCCTGTAGAGCCCTTGCACACATACTTATCAGACTATACATACAGTTTTATATTTCAGTATGAGGTCACCGTTTAGGTATGATATTGACAATACAAAATATGCTTAAAAGAAAGAAAAAGTCATTTTAAAAGGACTTGGAAATATGTCACAGGAGCTATTGAAAGAAGCAATATTGAGAGTGTAGAACATTCTTTCTGTGTGGTAGTATAATTCAGTGTGAGACAGTAAAGAAGGAGTGGAATTGTTCTGTGTATCTCCTGAGAACACCACTAATGGATGGAAGTTGTGGAAAAGCAATTTTTCCAGCTAACTATGAAACATTAGCATTGGTAGTATTCAACTGGAGGCCCACCAGGAACCATGCAGTTGAGATTCCAGTCCTGTGTGAAAGGTAGGAGTAGACAGTTTAAAAAGATCCACCTCTAAGTCACTGTGTATAAATACTGTGAATTCAGCCATCACATCATAGAGTCTTTCTGTAATATTATACTCAAGAAGCAGCTCAGCCACCAGAAGAAATTAAAAGGACATTTTATTATTTAGTTACATGTCTTGAAAGATATTAAAGGAGATAGGTTTTATAACCAAGTGAAAAAATTGTAAAATTCACGTCCTCCTCTCTCCAATCCTTTTGTACCCCATAGTTATTTATAGTATTCCACGTGCTCTGAACCATAGAAATTTCTGCTGCAGATCAGCCACATATGGCATTTTCCCCCTCCTCTTTCCTCTCTCATTCTAGTAAGAAGGGGGAAAAAGGGAAAGAGGATCTGCCCTTGAGAAAGTAAGAAAAAGATTACCTTTAGCTAGATTGGAGGGGGGAGCAAGCACCAGTTTCTGACTCTTCACACAAGAGTCCAGGTTTGGGAGACTCAGATCAAGTCCAGCTTTAGCCCCGTGTGTGTATATACTTGGGTGGACGAATGGTATTGTAGCACATGTTAGAAGCAGTAGCATCAGGGAAAGCTGGCTTATTTCTTCTCAGATTTATGGAACAGAATACAATTATCACTATAGAAAGAGAATCCCCGTCCCCTTCAACTCTACCACCTTACACGCTGTCTGAAGAAAGAATAGGAATCCAAAATCTCGTAACTGCCAAATCGCCTTCCTTTCTTTAAGGATCTAACTCACTTCCTTGAAGAAACTGATCATCATTTGATGACCATAGAATTTCTCCCTGGCTATAAAACAGAATCTGCAGAGTTGGTGACAGTTTAAAAAAAAAAAATCAATCGATACTTCAGTCAATTTGCTGAGCACCGACTATGTGCTCAGTCACTTAATTGGTGTTCTGAGAGGCTACAAGAAAGAGAAAAGATCTGGCCTTCTGAGGGCTGCATTCTGAGTTCAATGCTAGCTAGCAGTCTTAAATTCTATTTCTAAACCTTTGAAAGTGTCTGCATTTCTGTGTGCGTTTGTGTGTGCTTGTATCTGATGTGTGAGTATTTGCGTGTGTAGAATGATGTTAATTTAACAAAAGCAGAACCACACTATAGATTTCTTTTTATTAACAATTTGAGGCAAAACATCAATTTAAGGGTTTGCATTAGAGGCACTAGTTCTGGGAATCTATTTATCTGTTTAGCAAGAAGCTTCTACTGTTTTCTGTAAGCATAATAATGCTAAATAAACTGTTGCAGATTTTCACATCACATGCAGCTAGATGGTAATGTACCAGTGCGTGCTTCTCAGCAGAAGTTGGGGTAGTTAGTGTCTTTTGTAATGGCTCTATTGATAATGGCTAATGCACTATCACCAAATCATCACAGAAACTGTGATAGATACACCTACTGTATACATAATGCTTATTGGGTACTGCACACTGTGAGGAAAATGGTTCATAAAAATCCCAGATGTCTTTTTTGTCCTCTCCTCTTTCTCTTTTTCTCCTCATGTGTTTGCTCAGTGTCACTGTGCTATGTAAATAACTGCACTGGGGCATGCGATGGATGAATGAGCATGTGGATAGATACCCCTGTCATTTCTGTTGATAGTTCTAGGCACAATTCCCTTGAACAATGAAAAGTAGAAATAGAGATGGTTCAATGAGCAAAAGTTGTGTGCTAAATTTAAAAGAAAAATGAAGACAATAGAAAACACATAATATTTCTGAGGCCTAATTTGTTAGGCTCTGTGAGACAGCTTGTGATATAATGGAGGATACTGGATCGGAAGTCAGAACCACTGAGTTCTTGTCCTTATGGCTGCCAACTACTGGTGTGACCTTGGGAAATTTACTTAACTTTCTGAATTTTGAAGTGTGTGTGTGTGTTTGTATTGGGGGAGAGGGGTTGTGTTAGTGTTTAAATCCACTTCTGGTTCTCACATTTTTTTTGTTTTGCTTTGGTTTGTTCATGCTATTAGGAAGTCATTCAGCCAGCATTTATTGACTTTTTAAAAAAACTGTGTCCCTTAATGGTGTGCAGAATATAAAAAGACAGAGGGTATTGTCCCTGCTTCACTTGAGATTTAATTTATTATAAAAAAATATAAATCTAGAAATTGCAAAATACATAACTGATGGCTTGTCCATGAGTCCAGATAGTATAATAAACATGCATTGAGGTACTAGAGAGCTATGGATGTTGTGGGATTCTTTGTCAAAAGTGGTTTATGGGAATAATTCAGATGTGCAGTCTCACCTCTCCCCAGAGTAACTGACACTCTTTCTTCCTTCCATACCATGAACCCTGCCCAACAAAATACCTGATCTGATACTGTTAGGTAGGGATCAAATCTGCAGGTGTGGGTACAGGCCAGGAGGCTGGTTCCTAGGGACAGAGAAGCCAGGGACCAATCAGGGAAGGGGACTGCAGGAAAACGCAGAACACCTGATAATCATGTGGCACTATCTCACACTTGTAAGCCCTCCCCCAGACCAGGCCAATAAAAGGAATCCACCTGGGAGTCATCAACGTCTTTCTCCACTCATGGAGACTGACACATCTCTCTCTCTAGAATGTATTTCCACTTTGGGTAGCTTTCTTTCTTCTTTATTTTCACTTTGTATAGTTTCTTTCTTTTCTGTAATAAATTGTTTGGGATTGCTTTGTATTTGTGATCACTCCGTCAATGGCTCAACTCAGCACAAGTACTCACTCTTGACACTGGGCACCAAGGACCAGGGATCACTGAGACAGACCTAATATTACTAGTCATTTATGCTTCATCATGGAGGTTAGGAACAATATTTCTAGCTCTACTTTAAAGTGTGAAAGTTTAGACATTAGCAGAGGATTAGGATTGGGAATTTGGAGCAATGAACTTTGAAACTCTGGAAATCACACAATGGAAATCAACAGGCTATTGTTTTTATCATTGCCATCCTTACTATTAGGAATAACTTTCTTGTTTGCAAGACTATGAGTGTAAAATCAAGTAGTGTCCAGGACTTCAGTTCTCTCCCAGGTTGAACTGCTTATAAACAAAGGTTTCTAAGTTAGCGATCTTATCCTTATCCTGTGGTAGAGTTCTAAAGGCTGGCCCTTGAACCAACAATGCTGTGAGGTCTTCAGCATAGCTTTAGAAGACACGTTGTGGTTCCCTTTTGGTCAGAGGCTGCTGGAAGCTGTCTCTCAGGACCTGTCAGAGTCTGGGTTAACTGTGTACACTGCAGTAATTACTTTAAAAAGTTGTATTATTCCTGCCAGTTTTTGCACACCTCTTTTCTTCTAATGCCTAAAAAGGTCACCCAAATTCCATCTCTTCTAGCATCTTATTCCTGGTTGGATAAACAAGGAACAGTGAAAACTTCTACAGCAGTCCCACAATAGAATTTCTAACCTGAATTGGAATTATTGCTTTTGCCAAAGAGTCCCATAAGCAGAAGAAGAACAAAATCAAGTACAAGTAAGAACCCTGGCATCAGTTCAACTTCAACTCTCGCCTCCTACACTGACTAGCTGTGTGATCTTGGGGAAGTTATTTATATTTTTCTATACCTCAATTTATTTATTGGTAATAACAATTAAACCTACCTAATAGGATTGTTATGGGGATTTTAAAAGACTATTTAAATAATTTAGTAATGCCAAAAATAGCATTACTTTGCAGTAAACTTTTGTGGTGGTGGTGGTTGTAATCTTGAGACTAGAGAAGGATGAATCAAAAATCAAGCTTCTGTGTATTTAAGGAAAGACAGTAGGAAATATTCATCTGGTGACTACCCTCAACCTTCTTCACTTTTGTAAATGTTCAATTTAATGGCTCTCCTGAGACTGATGAGTAGGTTAAGAGAGGCCAAGGAGAGGAAAGGCTAAGAAAGCTAGGAAACCCTTGCAAAGGGCCAGGTAATCTATAGGTAAGATAAGTAGAGACTGTAGGATAGACAGACAGATAGATAGATAGATAGATGAATAGATAAACAGACAGAATGTACTAGGTGTATTACACACTTATAGTACTCAACATAGTAAAATATGATTAATAAAATATAAATTTATTTTTCAAATAACTGAATTATGCAATATATGCTGTTAATCAATAAATGATAAATACCTACTACCCTGTGCAGGTTCAGAAAAATCTGGAATATGCAAAAGTTGTCCCTTCAATGGATTTTTTTGGAATCTTTTGCTCAAGACAAATGACCAAGTCCCTTTATGAAGATCCCCCACTAGACTGCTGCCCATGTCATTAAAATAAATTCTTCTGGGTATGAAAAGATGATTACAACTGAAATAAGCATCAAAAGTATAAAATTAGCTGCATGAAGATTCCAGCCATTATTAACTCAACGTCTAAGCCACCTAATGCCTATGTTTGTCAAAGAAGAAACAAAAGGAGAGGAAGCTGTTGTTTTGACTTCACAGATTTTTTTCTTTTTCCTTTTCTTTCTTTCTTTTTCTTTCTTTTTTTTTTTTTTTTGCTTAGGCTGATGTACAACATTAGGAAGTAAAGGGGAGAATATGACTCATTCATCTTCATTTCTACATGAATAGTGCAAAAATGGAATCTTGAAGGTTATGACTAGAATAAAAGAAACAGCACACAATATTATTACTTTTTTTTGGGTAGAATCAAAATTTTATGGCAAAATTTTACCTGAGGCAGAAGACTAGAGCTAACTCCAATAAATAGAACTATCAAAGAGTAATGTAAGCATATATCTGTTGTACTGATCTGAATTAAGTGGTGAGTTTTCTGTTCTTGAAGGTATTCGAGCTGAGATGGGTTGGGAATGTTCATAAAAAGTATATCCTATTCCAAAAGAGCTTGGGCTGGGTGGCCCTTTAAGTTGGAGAGAGGCTTGGAAAGGGGTCCTGAGGAAACACTTGACTTTTATGTTTGCCTTGGACTGACTCTAGTGGGAGACTTTATGATGACTATTCAGCGCCGGCAACACGAAGCAGAGAGCTGGGGCAATAACACATAAAATTTGACAAAAATATAATCCTGTTCTTAAGAAAAAATGTCAGATCTAATTGCTTACTTTCTGGTCTGACTTATTTAAATTAGCTGATCAGCTCAAATTTATCTAGTGTTTGATTGAGATGCACCTGGGAGAATGTAGGCTTTTATGAACTTTTTGTGGAAGACAGTGGACGTCGAGCATGGTGAGAGACCGGGTCTTGCAAATGCCCTTCATGTTATGTGGAATCTCCATGCACTGCTTCTAGTTCCTCCGACTCTCTGGAGCCCTGGTACTTCTTAGTGACACTAGAGGTCCCAGCAAAAGACCTACCCACATAAAAATTATGGCATATTGTACTTCTATCGATCCTTGCTCCCCAAAGCAGTGATTTCAATAGTGGCAGTATAGCTCTCTGACGGCATTTTCGAAATTTGACTGGGGTTTGTGGGGTGATCCGTGTTAAAAATATTAGAGAGAACTACTGGAATTTAGTGGTTGGAAGCTAAGACATTAATCTATTGCCATGTGTAAGAAATTTCAAATGCAAAAAAAAGTTATCCCAGGCCCTATTTAACTTCCCAATACCTCATTAATCTTTCACGTATATAAGCCTAAACTCTACATTTGTTTTATACATAAATAGAGTCTGTTATAATATATGCTGGCTTTTCCATAAACACAGCTGCCATTTAAATCAAAGGAAGATTATTTTTTATTTTTTTCAGAACTTTATCAAAAATTTTTGTTATTTTAGAAAATCATATCACCTATGCCAATAAAACTCTTGGCATTTGACTACCAATCCCACATGTTGCATTAGCCTGATTTGGAGTTGATTCATTCATAAAGATTCTATGTGTGGGTGAGAACATCCAACCACTTCATTATGTTTCTTAATATATCTTTGTCTGTGCATTTAAATATTGAAATACGTATTATCTTATGACATATTGGAGGCTAGCAGGATCAATGATAGACAGGAGACACTTGCGACTCAGCATTGAGAGCAAATGTTTTAAAGAATTCCTTGCTCCAGGTACAGGGCTTTTTCCAGTTTTCCAAACTTGTGACTTCCAAGCTTGAACTTACAGATCTACGGTGGTGGGACTTATGATTCTTATCCCTAGGAAACAAATCATGGAAAACCTACTTATACTAGCAGCCTGCACAAATAATCCTTTCAGTTTATTTATAAATTCCTTGGGAAATCATATGATGTACTCAGGCCAAGTTACCTTCCATATCTAGCATCCTAAACATATCAATTAATATACTCACTGGGGGTCACGTCATGCCTGACACCCAACTATTTTAAAGTGTCAGCTTTAGCTGCATCAAGTCTATTCTTGATGAATGGAAAAGAGCAACTCTGAAGTGGGTAAAATGGTTCAGAACCAGAATTAAAACACCACCCTACCCATTCCCTCCATAGTTGAGCAAAGTTTAGTTTAGTGGTTAGTTAACAAAGTGAAAAGGAAGAAACAGAGTAGGGAAGAGAAGGAGAAAACCCTCCTTCCATCATGAAATTTAATTTGCACAAAAGCCTTTCGTTTCATCAGCATGGAAAGCCAGTGGCAGGCAGTGGAGCTATCTGTCTTTTCTTTTTTGAATTGTGCCTGACATGGCAAGGCAAGAACATCTACTCTTAGCATCCTTCTTTTACAGCTAATTTTAAGCAAAGTTTTTCTTCTTTTATACTGTTTAAAAATTATTTCTCTCCTAGTTTTTAAGCCCTTTTCTCTGTCATTCTCGCTTCCTCTCTCTCTCTCTTTATCCACACACAGACATACCACAAATACGCACACATTTACTTTTAATCGAGGTTCAATTCTTTTCTTTGGGAAGATTTTGGAACACTTTTTATGTGCCCTGACTACTGTGTATCTCTTCTAATTGTTCTCATTCATGCCATGAAGACTTATTCAATCTGCACCTCGGCTCACTAATGTATTTCTTCAACTTAACAAATAATCAGTAGATATTTATTGAGTATCTATTAAGTGCAAAGCATCCTGTTACATGTTGTAGCACTCGGAAAGATATAACACTTAATTTCTTAAAGACATTATATTTAGTATGAATAGACCAGAACACATATAAGAGGAGTAAATCAATTTTCCTGGTTATCAAGAAGCTTCACAGATCTTCCCTCCGTAGAGTCTGACAATTGTGAAGTCGGCAATATTATCATTATCATCTTCACTTACAGGTTCATATAATGAAGCTCAGAGAGATAAAATGATGTTCTTGAAGGTGATGAGCCAATAGCTCAATTTCTTGTCAGTTGATTCCAAGGTTTATGTTAGTTCTGCTGTTTATACTTTTTCATAGAAAATAATAAACAACAGCAAAATCATCCCAAAAATCATTCTATAATTGAGCTCCAATTGGGGGATCATCAATAAATACTCTAAGATCTCATAGATGACAGACACCACTACACATTTGATAGGTCAGAGGAAACCTCATGAACCCAGTGGAGGAGGGGAAGCATCAGTTTCAAATATCCAGGGCAGGGGAATTTTTCAAAAAGAAGGAAGAGAGTATAATAAAAATATTGCGGCAAGCATACGTGAGACTTACTTGAGGAAAAGACAATATCTGATGTCAACTGAGTCCTTAGTATGTCCACATAGTGTTCCCAATGCTTTACCTGAAATCATTTATTGAATCCTCCCAATACGATCCCCTTTTCACAAACAAGGGTTCAACCACTTGTGCAGTGTCTCACTGTGAAGGAAGAGTGAATTCTGGAAGGCTGGCTCGAGAGCCTGTGCACTTCTGAGCTTCCACCGTGCACACTGCTTCTGCACCAGTTTGGTGAGGTGGAACATGTGTGTGTGTTTATGTGTGCAGGTGAAGAAAAAATCAGAAAACCACCTCGGTTTTCATATTCTTCCTTTTGCCTTCCAAATTTATTTGTGCCTTTTTGTTGTTTGTACTAATATTGTTTTAGCTGTAGGGAGTGATTGGTTTGTTGGCTTTCTAAACCATTTACCCAGTGCATTCACGTGTTACAGTGTGTTTAGCTCTTATTAGAATCCTGGTATCAACAAACCAGATATTATTTCCACATTAGAGATGTAGTAAAATGACCTATCCAGGAGTCTTCTGGTACCAACTTTGCTCTCTGCTGCTTTATTAGCCCTCACGCATTGCACTTGGCTAAATCATGGGAGATGTCACCGTCTCTGGTGGCTTTCATTCTCTCCTCTCTCCATTTATGGCTCCTACGTGGTCCTCCCAACATGCTGCATGTCTGAAAAAAGACATAAAATTCTTTCACTTAAATTTTAACTCTGAAGGAGGCAGAATAGGAGAAGATGGGCAAAAGAAAACTCCAACTTCCAGAGTCCATTGGCCAGCAGCTGTTGGACATGAGTGACTCAGTGTCCCTACAGTGCCAAGACACCACATCCCATGCCAGGCATCCCCCTGGGAAGGGGATGGACCCCGAGGGAGTCTGCAAGAATAAAAAACAAAATCTATTACTCATGATCAAAATGAGCTGCACAGCTAAGCTCTTGACTTGTTATTGACTCAATTGGCTATATCCCCTACAGAATTTTGCGTTTCAATTAAAAACAGAGAGGAAGAAGAAGGGAGAAAAATAGTATGAAACCTTTGGAGATTTCAAGCAATAATAGACTTTTACCCTAATAGCCGGTCTAATTTTCAGGAACTTTATCACCTCCACAATCTGTCAGGGCTGTTTTTCTTCCTTATCCTCTCTTCAAACAATTATAGAAAAGTAGTCTGGAACGGTAGCCAGGTCTGGTCAAATTGCAACTGGAGGCTGAGGCTCCTTGTTTGGGGTAAGCCCCAGGCACTCAGCACTGGGCAAAGGTTTCTGTCTACGCACTCATTACGGCACCAGCCTCTTTAAAGCAGAAATGCCCGCCAAGCCCCAAGTCTGCAGGTCCCATAATGAAGACAAATGTCCCCTTGAAGTGAGCTCAAATGGTGGAATTCATTTTGCTATGGAACTTTATTGCCTTCTAATTAGAGTGACATTTGGTCAGGCCAGTTATATCTGGAATCAAACCAGAGATTTGGAGGTAAAAGCCCCTTGTATGCACTGTCTCCCTTCCAGAATCAAGCTGATTCCTTGTGTAGGGGTGGACAGTGTTCCTTTTTGATAGTTCTGGTCCTCACAGAGGCTGTTACTAGTAAAAGAGCCAGAACTGAAAGCACCTGAGATGTCTTTTAAAATGCAGTGAGCTTTTGCTTAGCTAGGTCCCTTTTGTGAAGCAAACTTAGGGATGAATGCCAGGATGGGCTCTTTTTTCACCCTCTTGCCTGAAGGAGTGAAGCTCTGAGCACATATTTGGCAGAAGTGCAGCGAGTGGCACCATTTCCTATCAGAGATGACAGGCAGAGGGGAGGGAACATGAGGCATTTTATTTGGTGACCTGTCACCTGGAGAACTCAAATCACAGCACTTAAGTTTTGTGGAAATAAATATTTAGAGCCTTCCTTTGCATGCAGAATCTTTATTCTGTGGTTTTACAAGGACCATGGGGTCCAGGTGGTAGATCTTCACATAGACCTACAAATCTTAAATGAAGGAAAAAGAAGTGAACTCTCAGAGGGTGGGGGTGAGGAGGACATTATAATTATTGGGACAGCAGACTCCCACTTTCCTCCACTCATGGTCCACAGATGGCAGGTTTCACATCTAACTCACCCTGCATTTAATAGGACAATTTTGTTAGGAAATCACTGGTCTAGGAAGCTTCAAACCCTAAAACTCTGAAATGATGCTTTCCTTTGCCCAGCCTTAAATGTCTCTTCTCCTTCTCTACCCTCCCGAACTTTTCTTTTTCTCCATGACTAAGATAATTTGTTATCCAAGGTCAATCAAAACTGTACAATGTGTATGACAATAGGACACATGTTACCCACCCAATTCATAAATTTCTAGGTTATTAACATATTCTTTCTTCATTAGTATCCTTAGCATATTAATTATAGTTATTTTAAATTCACGGTGTGATAACTCCAACATCTCTGCCATACCTGAGTCTGGTTCTGGTGCTTGCTCTGTCTCTTCAAAGTGTGCCTTTTAGTATACCTTGTAATGTTTTGTTGAAAGCCAGACATGATGTACTGGGTACAAGGAACTGCTATAACTAAACCCTTAGTGATGTGGTTACCAAGATGTGTGGGGAGGGGAGTATTCCACGGGCTCTAATAAAATCCCAGTAAATTAAGTTCTGGGAAATAGTTTCTCTTGAGGACAGGCCTATTTAAGAAGAACAAAATGCTCTAGCATATTTCAAAATAGTTACTTTTCCTTTCTCCTGCAGGAAGAACAAGGGGCTTTTCTGCCAATCTTCACTGGGAGTATTTGGTAGAGCTCTTAGAGGAAAACTCACAAAAATGGGCCCTTCCCCCCAAGATTCCCCCTCCCAAGTTTTTCACTCTGAAACTTGTCTCCACTGAGCTTCCAGCAGTTTGTCAATTATAGTTGAAGTCTTTCTCTCCTGGTATTGGTTCCTGAGAAGGTTTTTCATTATGGGATTCTTCTTTTGTAAATTAGGATTATTTATCTGTCTGTCTTTCCAATTTGGACGGGCAGTAGCTTTCCCTGTGATATCAATTCTTGGATAGATCTAAGAAGAGTTATTGATTTCAGCTTGTTCAGCTTTTTACTTATTATTAGGAGAGAGTGACAACTTTCAAGCTCCTTACATACTGGACCAGAAACTGGAATTATATTTTCTTTCAACAGTCATGTTCGTTTAGTCCTACAAATCCTTCAGTATTTTCATATTACTTTGTCTGATATAGTTAAAAATTTCCACCATGTGTAGGTGTCACCAGACTCCTGTTACCTAAGTGAACTTGGGTCCCCTTGCCTAGCATGCAGAAAAATCCAAACGCTGACACCGAGATTTGCAGTGAGAGAAAGTGAGCCATTTATTGCAGGTTGCCAAGCAAGGAGAATAGGCAGCTAATGCTTAAGACCCAAACAGCCTGAAGGCTTACAGAGAAGGATTTTTAAAAACAGGGGTGAGAGGATTTTCAAAGCGAGTTGAGGGCTGGGGAATTTCTGGAACTTCCTTATGTATTTTCTCCTTTCAATCTATCAGAGGTCTACATGACAGTGGTAGGCATTTTCAATCTAACCAGGGTCCTGGTTTCTGAAAAACAGTTCAAGGACGTATGTCAAGACATTATCTTTAGCTTCCACAGGGAATCAAGCATCTGACTGTGACTTACCTGAGTGGCTATTATTTAAGCTATTGTTATATTCTTGCTTAGCAGATTGTTCATTCACTTCCCTAATTGTTATTTGCAGGGCTAGCTAGGTGCCTGGAATTTCCCTTGAAAGGACTGAAATTTTTCTATATTTCCATGTCTTTGGGTGAGGAGAAGCCCAGCAGGCCCTTAAGAGGGGTTTCTACTCTGTCTCAGTCCCCTTTTAGATTTGCTCTTCACTTACTGCTTCAACAGTACCAGAAATCTTCATTCACTACGCGAGGTTGATATCAGCTATTTGTATGGCTGGATAAAGTCAAGCATATTTGAAGATCTGGGAGGAGAGAAGGTGCCCAATGGGGTTCCTATTACTCTTATGTAACATGAGGGATTTATATTCTCCAGGAGTGCTTGCATTACTGTCATAGTAGTCATTATCATTATCGAAGCACTCATCCTACATGGTATTAGATACAGACCTTTGACGCTAAGGCTATCTGTGGATTTGTACTCTTGAGTCCAACGATGGCAAACTTAAATGCCTGCTAAGTCCAGGCAGGTAATGAGCTAAAACAGCCATGGTAGGTCTGGGAGAATCCTGGCACTCAAGCTCTTGTCTAGATGTGGCAGTGCTACCCAGCTCCAGGGCTGTCGTTCTGATGGAAACCAGGCCAACTCTGATAGATTGTCAGGCTTTTCAAAAGAAACCATATATGCTGATTTTTATGTTAAATCTCTAAATTAGTTAATGATGTCAGCTACTTCAAAGACATTTTAATTGATCAAAACAAAACATGCCTGCAGGCTATAGTCATGTGGTGCATTCCCTGTTATGAATCCTCTGCCTTAAGGCACTGTAGCAAATATGTAGGTGCTTTACCCAGTTCGGTAGTTACCTAAGCTATGGGAGTAAATATTCTTCAGACACTAATACATTTCACCATGTTGAAAATTTTTAAATCAGTCACTCTTTCCTCTTAAGCACAGGACTTAAGAATAGGCCGTGTTTATCTGGTCACCAACTCACACTGACTAAGAGCCATGGCATTAGATCGTTGTGCACTAACTGGTTGCTCATTCTGTGTAGATCAGCAAATATTTACTGAAAAATTCCTATGAGGTAATAAGTATGCTAGGTACAGCTAATTGAAGATGAGAAATAAAACATGGTCTCTTATTAAATACTTCATGTATATCCATATAGTGGCATGCTATATAGCTATAAAACATAGTGAGAAGTTCTTTACATCCTGGTAAGAAACAATCTTTGAGATATGTCAAATGGGGGAAGAAAAAAAAGTAAAGGACAATTAGTATGCTGAAATTTTCATTAAAAGGGAAAATGTGTGTGTGTGTGTGTGTGTGTATGTTTTCATAGACATAAAATATCTCTTAACACACAGAAATTGATAAAACTGGTTGCACTGGGGAGGGAAATTAGGAGGAAAACAGACAGCATAGAAGGAACACTTTTTACCCCAAGTTAGGTTTATTATATGTCAATTATGCTAATAAAATGTCAAAGACAAAATATCCCTTTAAAAACGTCTATCAAGAGATTCTTAAAAACACTGAGTTATGTAACATGCAGGCAGACACAGAAAGATATCCTGGCATCACTTTTACCCCCTCACCACCCAAAAGAACTCATACATTTTTAAAAGTCAATAAGTAAGTAGAAAATTAACACTATGCAAATGTATTACAGAAGCAAAGCTCTCCATGGCCCAGGCAGCTTTTGTTTGGAAGAAACCAGCATTGTAAACTGTGAAACAAATCCCAAATTGAATTTTCTTGGTCCCCAAAATGTATTCTGGCTGCCCCGCTGATGACAGACCCAGGGAGCCACAGCAGAAATCTCTTAGTTATTCATAAATTCTTTCTCTTAAAAAAAAAGTTGTTGTTGTTGTCATTTTAGACACAAGGGTGGAGATGAACTCCAGAGCTCAGAAACCATTTTCATGCAAAAACAGGCAGCTCAGTACACAAAGACCTAGCTGGGAACCCTGAACAGAGCAACATAAATACTCACATCTGTTATAAATAAACAACAAGATACATTGTTTTACGATTAATGCTCAGCTCATGAATAAGTACACACAATAGAGATAGAAATATTTAATTTTGTGTTGTAGAACATAATTAGAAATTATTAAACAAAGTCAGAACACAGTAGAGACTTCTCAGAATGTACAGACCCTGGGTACAGTCTGGGTGTGTTTGGAACCAGTTTTGTCCAATATCAGATTTTTTTTGCTTTTCAAAGACAAACAAGAAAAGCTGCAATCTTAGTGTTTCATTAAATAGTTCGTGAAAGTTACTGTCTCTCGCTTTTTTCCCACTTCCTTCTGGGAGCTTAATGCACTGTGATAAGATAAATATCTGCCTTTTAATGATGATCACACCCTATTAAAACATCTCACCCTGTTACCGATAATGCATGAGATTATGAAAGAAGGAAAAAAAGTAAAAGTCCCATTTTCTCCTCCCTGCTGATGCCGTTTGTTTACCTTTAGCAGTTCCCTAGCTTAGACAGTGAAACAGCACTGGCTAATTTCACTAGATTTCTGTTCACTCCACTTTGATTTCTCACACACATGAAATCCCTGCCAGTTTTATTATTTTCTTCTTAGATCAAGAGTTGTAATTTTGTTTCATTAAACTTAACTGGATGTATCACTACAGCTTGCTTTAATCAGCCCGGATAGATTTCAGGTAGAACTAGGACAAATTGCCAGTGTTCATTAAGACAGCATCGAATGCCCACTCCGGAAGTGTGGGGAGGGACTGCAGATCAAACCCTCCGTAGCTCCCAGACACAAGTAATTACATGTGGTCACCGTTACACATGGACAGCATGGTTCAAAGAATCGGTGGAGTGATTTTCTTCTGATTCTAATTTTTAAGGACTGTTCTTAATCAGAAAAGAGTGGGGAATTCATGCAGACTTTATTTTTAAATTTTAGGAGTAAATAAGTCAAGAAGAAAGGCCAAAGGAAGAACAAGTAAAAGAGTTCTGTGCTCAGTTAAAGTAGAACCCAAACGGTGTGATTCTCAGCTTTGTTTCATCGTATTGTAGAAAGCAAAGGCAGGGCTTTTGTCCTCAGGGAGTATTGTCCCTTGCTCTGACTTTCTGTCTCAATAACCTTTCTAGCTGATTTATCTCCTTCTTAGAGACCAAAATGATAAGGACGCTGAATTTCTTCTTTCTGGCCTTTTCCTCCACTCCCCTACCAGCAGCTTAACTCTTATTTGTTTTGAAAACTAGCCCTTTAACAGGGCATTGCTTTACTGGCTATTTATTCTGCTGACCTATTTGGGAAGCTGGAATTGGTGCTGCAAATGTGCTCCCCTAACAGATCTGTTATTGCATTAGTCCTTTATGGGGGCTTTGACGTAATTACATCAAATGTTATAAATCCCACTGGAAGCCACCTCTTGGCTGATGTCTAGAGGACACTTTCAGTGTATATCTCCCTCATCTGCTATTAGCACGCCTCTATGTTCTTCCTGGTCTATTAGAGGGCACACGGAACAGGGACAAGGACTACATGATCCAAATGGAGAGTGAATGATTTGACAATAAGCCAACCAGCACTTAGAGCAAAACTCACTACCATCAAAACACTTCCTTCACAACAAAGGTTGAATCAAAACCTTATTCCCCTAGCATATGAATTAGAAGAACAATTGTCTGATTATGATTTAAAAAAAAAAGAGCATTACATTTTATGTTTAGCCATAATTGGTATTTATGACAATTTATGTAAACAGTAATGAAGCCTATGTGATTTTTGCTGGGAAATTGCATTATGACACCAATGATCGTTACTGTTAATTTTCCTGAAGATGATGGCAATCAGCATGCATAGTTTCATTGTAAATAGGTTAATTTAAAATTCAAACACTGCTGGTATTTCAAAATGAGTTCACATTTGATTTTTGAAAGCTTTGGCCCAGTCTTTTTTCCATGTCAAGATAAAAATGTGTGGATGATGTGTGTCAATACATAAAACTTTGTTCTTCGGGGTTGTATGTGTATAAACATGTATGTGATGCATATGCAAATGTATGCCTTACATACTACACATTCTTTTAATTCTTGTCCTGTTTTTGTGCTATAGAGAAGAGTTTTAAAAACTTATTTGCGATAACTATATTTTGTGACTACTAATGTAATCACAAAATATAGTTATCACAAAATAACTTGCTGACTTTGTAGTATGAGTGAGGAGTGACATATCAGCATAATCTATTCATTCTATTGTATATTTGAAAATTACCTGATCGAATTTTTAACCAGAACTAAACACATAAATTTATCTCTTTATTGACCTTGCGTTTTTGAACTAAATTGATGTTCTGCCAGTACATATTTTCAGACCAGCCCAAATGGTTAACATCGTTTTTCCTTTTAAGGTATATACTTCCCAGCTTGTCCAAGCAAACTGAAAGGGCCTAATTTTCACCTCTGACACTTAAAAAAATAGTGACTACTTTAATATTCTTGCATATATATATATTCTAACAAATGTCTTAACAAGACAATTGGAATTATTAGAAAAAAGGAAGAAAAAATTTAAATATTGGCCCATGGTCTACGTCCTTTACATAATATTTGAGTAATTACATAATATATTTTTACATTTTTTGTAACTATAATAATATGAAAGCTGTACTAATATAAGCTGCTAATTTTTCTTGGAAAAAATAAAATACTGTGGACTATGACTATACATCCTTGCAACAGATTATAAGAAAAATAGAAACCAACCACGCCTGTGAATAGCTCTCTGTGTCTTTCTCATTCTCTTCTTGTCTCTTTGTCTCCATTTCTGTCTCTTTCTCTTTAACACCAATTTCTGTGTGGTCAATCAACCGCTCAGAATTTGTTATTCTAATGACAGAAAATATAAGTACAAATACTCGAAATGCATTGTGCGTTGTTACCATAATCAATTCGATTAGTTTGGTCTTGAAAATTTTATTTTTTTAGCGATATTATGTCACTATGCCTATCTTTATATGTAGTAGTTAATTAAAATGCCATTTTCAAGAAACATATCCAGATACTTTTACCCTGCCTGGATCATTCATTTGAAGAAATAGAGATTGAAAAAAACGTGTGTTAATAACAGTTAGAAAACCAAATACCTGGAAAGCTGGAACAAATGTTTTCAAACTTAGATGTGATAGTCCTGTATTCATATTCATTGTACTGAATATAATTTTAAAAACCAATAATTTTATATGAAAGTATATTTACTTAAAGAAAATATGCATATGCCTATATATCAAGTAACATACTTTGCAATCTTAATCAGGTACTCATACTTCTCTCAAGAGAATGAAATGCAAAATGTTGAAAAGGTTTGTTCTGATCTTTTCTTTGCTTCTCTCTCAACATTCATTTGTAATTTGCTTTTTCATCCAAATAGCTCTTGTTAGCAAACTGACTAGTGGTAGCCAGCTCTAATGCGTTAAGGGGGGAATTATGGAAAAAAATTCTTAAAATTGAGAAAATTATGTACACTTATTTAATGTTCTGGGAATTAGAAGAAGGCTATTAGTTGAATTGTCTCCTTTCACAGGTATCTCCTGCTAAATATAGGAGATTATATTGAGAATTACTGTTCTAAATAAAATATCATCAGAATGATATAGATTTTGCTGCTGAATAGATTTTTTTAGAACCATTTTTAATTTGATCAGCAATTCTCTGCTGTGAGGCCAAATTCCTGCTTGGTTTCTTGGTGAACTCACTTATTGTTTTTCCATTTCCCCACAGACAGAATGATTCCTAAATCCAGACAAGCTCCTTAGTCAGAGAGAGTGAATTACTTAACACAAACCCTTCCCCATACTTTAAAAGCAGAATCAATGCATGAACACAAACAAGCTAAATATCCTGTTACTGAAAATTCATCGGCTTTGGCTCTTTATTTTCATATGAAAAATGAAGGTCTCAATTATTTCTGTGGTCCCCTCCTCACAGAAATATTTGACAGTAAAGTCTCATAGGATTCCTCAGCTTTTCAAACCTTTGGTAATGCCACATTCTGCGTGGATCGGCTTAAGAAAACTCACTTGTGTAACTAAGTTCTATTTAGTTAATGTGGTCAATCAGTTGCTGGGGTTGACTACAAAAGAAACAAGGATCAACCAAATGGATCTATTAAGTAAGCATGATTTAATTTGAAGGTATGGATATTGACCTCACGTTCATCATTTAAAAACAAAAAAAGAAAAATGAAAAGAAAAAGAAAGAAATGAAAAACCCACCGAAAGCAAAATGTAAAACTAACCTTAGAAAGCGATTATCTCGTCAGTTGACTGGTCATCTTTGTGCATTCCTGTGACTGATGAGTTGGTTATAATGTATCATAAATGGGTTGTGAATTTAGGGTTTAATATCAATACCGATTACTGTAATTAATTTTATAGACTATATCTCTAGTTTCAGCCAAAATATATTTCTAAGCTTAAACACAAATTGTGTTCATAAAACTGGCCTCTAACCAAGTCTGAAATCTCACAGACGGCTATCAGTCAACAAGAAATTGTGGTTTTGTCAGGCCACAGTCAATTAAAAACCAAAGCAAAGCAAAATGAAAAATAAACAAAAATAACATGAATAAACATCTCACTGCTTGTGCTGTATAAAATATGAAGAGACTGCTTATGCAAGATATCACCTCTATGCTCTTTAATTCCTGTATTTAACCAGCATACTACCGGTGTATAAACAGGTTTGAGACCTGCACCATTCTAAATCCACAGGGTTTTTACCTTATAGACCAAACACTATGGCAAAATTGGTAGAATGAAATACATACCCATAAAGATTTCATTTTTCTGTGTATCTCCTAATGATTTGCCCATAACTATCATTCAAAAATGCTACCTGAATATGGTTGATGGATTACACAGGTGTTAAAGATTTGAGTGCATGATAGACCTTTTAAAATTCTGTATTTTTTGGAAAGAGGATGACATGCCAGCAGTTTCTCAGGTCCTCACCTTCTTGAAAGGGAGTATGTAAATGAATTTGATGTAGCATGCAGGCAGGGTTACTGACACCTTCCACAGATCTACAGATCATGTCCACACTCTATAGCTGATCAGCTGTGAATTCACAGTCATAATTGTCTTGGGGTGGGAGCTTACCTGCAATTATGCAAACCTTATGCTCTCTGTCCTAATGGGGAAAAATGGCTGACAAATTGATTTACCCCTAGAGTTTTTGATCTGTTGATAGGCAGAGAGAGAGTCTAATTCCATTTGCTGGTATCTGTCTTTCATCACTCACGACTGATGAGAAAGAAAGAAAATCACACTCAGAGAACATTCTTTTATTTCTGAAAGTAAAAGGAATTTGACCACAAAGATGACAGAGTTACAATTCTTTACTTTTAAGGGGCAACCTTTGGAGGATGACTCTCTCATTCTAAAAATGCAGGCATTGCTTTTTTCTTTTGTACCCTATTAAGAATTGTGCTTGAAACCACTCAGAGTAGATGGGGACTACAGGTCAACAAAACAGTTAGAAAGGTGACAAATAGCAATTCATTTCACTGTTTGTTTTCTTGATGGTGGCTGCCTCTTTCTCCTGGTGTTCCCATGTTTCTGGGGTGCTACACAATGAGTTCTATGTCCTTTTAAATGGGGGCAGATCTGCCACAGTGTAAACTAATACATAGCACAATTGAAGTTCTCTTGATCATGAAATGCAGCAGACTCCTCTCAGTTACTTTATTCATCCTCACAACTCTCTGTCTTAAAGGAAAAAAGAAGTTATTTTGTGACTTTATTCTGATACTTATGGATTAATTTTTTTAACAAGTGCAGCTTTCACCATGTACAAATTTACTCCAAATGTGTATTTTATTAGCTAAATTAGATTTAAAAATCTCTTCTTGTAATAAAATTTCTACAGTTAGTCTTTTATTTAACAATTGGGTTATTTATGATGCATTAACTTTATATTTTACTTTTTTTTAAAAAAAAAGTGCTTGACAATTGAGTGAGAAAGAAAGAATTTTTAAACATATGCTAGAGATTTTTGTAGGATCAACCGAATCAGGATGGCAAATCTACCTAAATGATGAAAAAAATTCTACAGAATCAATACACTAATTTCAGTTGTCTTACAATTAACATCCATCAATTCATCCAACTAGATATTCAGTGATCCATATTGATCTCTAAGATTTCCAGAAAACCACTAGGGAAAAACAACAGCATGTCAATATGTGTTAATTGCACTCGTATTGACATTTTCTAAGTGCCAGAATTTTTATGATAGTGACAAGTCAAATATTAGAATGTCAAACCCAAGAAAAGTGATATTATAATATTGATTTAATCAAAGAACATTTTCTCCAAAAATGCTTATCATCATTTCCTTTAATCAAATTCTCATATAATTTTCTAGCTCAATACCTCAATACCAGAGGTATTGAGCTGGTTTTAGGGACCAATGTAGTTCTCAAATATTTTGGCTTAAGGCTTCTTCCTCTGCTTACCTTACATCTTTTCTAATGCAGCTTAAATTCCATATTCTATCATTACAATCATGTGATGATCTCTCTATAACACCTTGTAGTGGATTGGATAATGGTTCAAAAGATTTGCCATCCTCCCAGAAGGCTTATTGAGTCTTTATTGGTGTTCAGTTAAAGGATGTGATCTCTTTCAGCCAATGAAATGGAAACTGAAGTGGCTTATAGCACTTCCTAGTGGAGGCTTAAAAACACACACCCACACATACACACACACACCATCTCAACATCTGCTTTGCATTGTACTCTTTTGTTTCCTCAGTTACGGACCTAGCAATGTCATAGACAAAAATAGCTCCTTCAACTGAGCAAAGACCTTGTGAAACTCAGCCACCTCTGAGCCACCATGAGAGTGTAAACTGAGCAGGAACTAAACCTTTGTTGTTGTAGACTCCTGAGCATTTAGGAGCTATTGACTAATGACACAGCTTATGCTTACTGCTACATATATCAATACTAGGAGGACAGGTACAGTGGCTCACACCTGTAATCTCAGAACTTGCGGAGGCTGAGGCAGGAGAATTGCTCAAGGCCAAGAGTTCAAGACCAGCCTGGGCAACATAGCCAGACCGTATCTCTACAAAAAATGTTTAAAAATTAACCAGGCATAGTGGCTCACACTTGTAGTCCTAGCTACTTGGGAGGTTGAGGCAGGTGGCTCCTTTGAGGCTTTGAGTTTGAGGCTGCAGTGAGTTATGATAGTACCCCTGCACTTTAGCCTGGGAAACACTGAGACCCTGTCTCTAAGGAAAAGAAAAAAAAGTGATACCAAGAGAGCAGGAGAAGAATGTTCCTTGTTGCAACAAAATACCCTAAAAGATATGGCATTGCTTTCAAGACAGAATAATAAAGGCAAGGACATAATTATTGAAGACATAGTTAGGAAACAGTAAAACCATTGATAAAACTGTTACTTGCAATAACTTGGAAGATAGGGTATGTACCAAATAATTTTGGCCTTGTGCTAAACTAATTCTGCTAACTAGAATTTTGTAAGCATGCTTTGGCTGCTATAGGATGTATTTGAAAAGTGACTACAAGATGGAGATGATTTAAGAAATAAACAAAAATTTTTGTTTGCAAAGGAGAACAAAAAGGACTAGAAAATGTTCAGAATTCAGAATATTGTAATATTGAATGCCTGCAACTGGGTGTCGTTTTCACCATCAAAAGAACAAGGTAAGCAGGTCTTTGCCTGCTTTTGAAAAACAAAATGTACTCATGATTAAATGTAAAGAGAGAAAGATATCTCAAAAAATTTGTGGGTGTGATTGTTAGTAAACAGAATTGTCTAGAATCAGTTTTAAGAAATGGGACACTTTTTTTGAAAAAGCCACCACTTAAAGAAACCCTGATTATTTGAGATTGAAAATGACTACTGGGCTCCCTGACTTTTTTATTTTAGCATATTATCAGGGTACAAATGTTTAGGTTACGTGTATTGCCTTTGCCCCACCAGAGTCAGAGCTTCAAGCGTGTCCATCCCCCAGAAATCCCTGACTTTTTAAATGCAAGCAGCAAGGTAAGAAAGCTTCTCAACCAACAATAAGAGCATATTCCGAAAGAACAGTGCATTGTGGAGCTATTTTTCAGGCAGTAAAATCAGCTATTTAAGGATACCCCCAAAGCCCACGGTAGACTTTCCTCATAATTCTGCCCAGCAGAATGTCAGGATTGCTGCAGACCATTGACAACCACGTGCTTCCACTCTTCACTTTCCAAATGAGAATATTTCTTTCAGTTATAATGTTTTCATCTCAACATGCATATTCCATATGAGGAAACTAGATAATTTGGCTGTTGGAGACATAAATCTCTAGAGTCAAATGATCCACATTTGGGTCTGATTTAGAGACCATCATAAGATCCTAGATTTGAGTCTCATGCTGTGATTGGATGGGACTGCTGTGGCCTTTTTTCTTCAAGTGGGGTAAGGAAAGAGCTTTCATTGAGAAAAGACTGATTTTAAACACACTTTCTGTCATGCATTGTGGTGTTTACATATCCCTGAGCATTGGCATTAAGTTTGGCCATTTGGTTTACAGTACTCCACCCTGTGAGATTATGTTTACCCTTATGTTTCCCCTTGATATCAGGTTCGACAATGTGACTTGCTCTGGAAAATAACATGAGAACAGAAGCGAAGTGCTTTAAGAGCACACTTCACCACAGTGTCTTTTAACTTCTTTTACAAGACTGGAAATCTCCACAGTGGAAATCTGCTTCATCAGATTAGATATTAGAACACTTATCAACTATTTTTTTTAAGTCACTGATTTATGTACAGCATTCTTTTAAAACCTTAACTCTGAACATAGAAAACCATTGTCCTTCTCCTTGCTGTTTTCCGATCTGCTGTTCTGTGCTACAGAAAGTAAACAACTATATAATTTTTCATCACTAAGAAGTTCATAAATGCCAAACTCAACTTTGTGATCAACACTGTGGTTAAATCTTACTGTGGAATTCTAGTGGGCTTGTTCTCTCACTCTCTGCAGTAACTGTTCTGTGTATTTTTTTGAAAAAAAGCTTTATTAAGATAAAATTGACATACACTAAACTCTATATAACCTATAAAATTTGGTAAGTTTTATTAATAACATATTTATACACCTTTGAATGCATCATCACAACCAAAATAATTAACACATTCATCACCCTCAAAGTTGTTTTGTAATCATATGTAATTTTTCCTTTCTCCCTCTCTTCAATCCAAGGGAGCCACTAATCTGTTTTCTGTCAATTCAGTTGAGTTTGCCTTCTTTAGAATTTTATGGAAATAGAATTATACAATATGGATTATTTCTTGTTTGGTTTCTTTCACTCATAATTATTTTCAGATTCAATTTTGTCATAGTGTATATCAATAGTTAATTCTATTTTTACTGAATAGTATCCTATTGTACCAATATGTCACAATTTTTTATCCATTCATCTGTTGGCAGACATTTGTTATCATTTTAAATATTAAAAATAAATATTAAAAATATTAAAAATAAAGCCTCTTAAAAATAAAGCCACTGTAAAATTTTATATACAAATCTTCATATTTTTTTTTTTATTCTCATGAGTAAATATCTAGAATTAAACAGTTGCATCATATGGTAGGTGTATGTTTGTCTTTTTAAGAAACTGTCAAACTGTTTCAAAGTATTTTTATACATCTTTTATAAGATTTATCCCTAGTATTTTATGTTTTGATACTAATTTAAATGGTATTTTTAATTTCAATTTGTTTTTCATTGCTAATATTAATATGCAAAAATGCAACTAAATTTTGTACATTAATCTTATTTCTTATAACCTTATTAATCTCATTAGTTCTAGTAATTTTCAGGTAGTAATATCAGATTTTCTGCATAGATAATCAGTTTTCTGAAAATAGAGTTTTACTTATTCCTTTCCAATCTGGAATTTTTTTTTTTCTTGTCTTATTGCACTGGATAGAAGTTTTGCTACATGCTAAATAGATGTGGTGGACATTTTTTGTTTTAAATCATAGGAAGAAAGCATTAAGTATAATGTTACCTATAGGTTTTATAGACACTCATTATCAAATTGAGGAAACTCTGCTTTTTTCTAGGATGTTGAGAGTTTTATAACTTATAGATGCTGAATTTTGTCAAATGTGTTTCTGCATCTAGTGAAATAATCATGTTGTAATTTTTCTTAGTTTATTCATTTTCTGAATTAAATTGATTAATTTTTCAAACCTTAAACTCAGAATTACTGAAATAAATCCCACTCAGTCATGCTGTGTTATCATTTTATATATATTTTGGTTTTGATTTGCTAAAATATTAAGAATTTTCTCACATGTGTTTATGAAGCATATTGCTTTATATTTTACTTTACTGGTAATATCTTCATGTGGTTTTGCTAAAAGTGTAATGCAAGCTTCATAGAATAAACTGAGAATTATTCCTTCTCTATTTTTTCTGGAAAAAAATAGCATTGATATTGTATCTTTCTAAATCTTTTGTAGAAATCACTAATGAAATCTGGGCCTAGAATGTTGTTTGAAATATAGTTTTAAACTACAAATTCAATTTTTTAATAGCAAGAGGGCTATCAGGTTGCCTTTACCTTTTGTTTTTAAGTGAGGTGAGGTATCTTGTGTTTTCAAGAAATTTGTTCATGTATACTGTTGTATATATTGGCTTACAGTTGCTTTAGTAACTGTAGAAATTATTATTAATAGTTACTCTTTCATCCCTGATATTAGTAATTTGTATCTTTTCTAATTTTTTTCCTGATTAGTTTGGCTAGAGGTGCATTAGTTTTATAGATTCTTTCTAAATAATTAGCTTTTGGTTTCAGTGATTTTTCTCTATTGTTTTTCTGTTTTTTATTCTATTTATTTCTTCTCTGATTTTTATTATTGTCTTTCTTCAGTTTACTTTTAATTTGTTCTTTTATTCTGTATTAAATTTCTCCCTGTTTTAAAAATGTTTTTGCTGAATTCTGGACTGATAGTTTCCTTCCTGTACTTTAAAGATACTTATCCTATTTTCTCACTTCAGTTGTTTCTGAAGAGAAATTTCTGTCACTTTGAGCAAGATATGACTTTTTATTTGGATGCTTTTAACATTTGCTCCTTATAAGTAATTTTGAACAATTTGATTTTCATGTGTCTTGCAGTTTTCTTTATATTTCTTTTGTTTGGAATTCACTGAGATTCTTGAATTTATAGCTTTATAATTTTAAAAAAATAGAGAAAAATTTTAAGTTCTTCATTTCCCCCTCTCTTTTCTCTCCTTAGGAAAGTCTAATTTTATATGTGTATATACACACACAAATACAGACACACACAGTTATACACATAAATATACTATATACACATATATATGTACATATATAAACACGTACTCTTTTTTCCTCTGTGTATTACATTTTTCATGGTTTCTATCACAGTATGTTTGATAACCTCAAGTATTCTCATCTCTATGAGATGAGAATTTGCAGAAAAAAAAATCTCTCTGATTCTCTATTTCAATTTCATCAATTATAATCTGTTATCCAGACTTCTATGTTTATGACATAATATTTATTATGGCTTATATATATGTGTGTTAAAGTACTAATAACAGTTATTACTTTATAGGCAAATCTCCAAAATATAATAGCTCAAATGATAAAGATATTTCTTAATTACACTTTGATTGTTTCCTGGGAAAAATTCTTTCCACTCTTGTTCAGGGCTCCTATGTCTACACTCTGGGAGACAAATTTTTATTCATTAACTTCCACAGATATATCAGAAGCCATTTTGTAAAAAGTCCTCCTTGAGGATACACAATTTTTACACCCCACAATCTTGATACCCTAAGGTTTGTTGTTATTGTTATTTGTTCTTTGCTTTTTCCTAATCACTCTGAAACTTATTTTTTAAATCTTCAGTCCAGGTTTGTGGTTTCTTTATTAATACAATTCCCTCAAAAACTTGGTAGGCTTCCATTTCATTTGCTTTTAGAGAGATTCATGTTCCATTACATGTTAGGAAACAATTCTCCATGAAGGCTTCATAATTCTGCACATCTTGTAACCTGCGGTAATGGCTATCTTTGCTTTCGAACTATCTGTTCAAGATTGTTTGTATAGCAAAATGCCTTGGAAGTTAGAGACAGTGTTTGACCCAATGCAAAGAGCAGTTTTATTTAATTCCTTAAGAAAGTGGTGGTACCTCTTTCCAGACAGAGGTCCAGCAAGCTTACTGCTCATTATAAATATTTAGATTCTCAAAGTTCAGTGTCCCCCTACTGTGTGACCGATTATGTGTGCAGATGTCTTCACATTGCCCTGTGGGAACTGGAATACAGGGAACAGGTGCCAAAAAAAGTCAATTCCTCAGCGACTACTGTGGCTGCAAGTAAACATTTCTTCATATCTGATCAAGGGTTCTTGTGTCTTCTGCTAACATGCATGGAACTGTGGAGTCTAACATGTTACCTTCCAACTAGGGTAAAACCTCAGACCCTTCGCTGTTTTGACAGTACATATGCTCAATATTTTTCTATTACATGTCTCTCATGTCTGATTCATTTATTTTTTCCCATCCTCATACCACTGTCTCTCAGTTCAATGGTAACTTAGATCATCTGAAATAAAAAGACTCATTATGAAAATAATGCCCTTAGTTTGATCTTTGATGCAGAGCTAATTCACTTCATTCAACTGAAAAGTCTCAAATATGAAATGTTCTCTTTCCATCTTCTTTTTCTTTGAAGACCAGAAGTAGGTGGCTTTTCCAACACTTTAAGGACTGTAATCTCTTTATTCTCTTCCAATTCTGTTTGAAAATCAATGACTTTTTGCCTGAACTCATCTTTCTTATAACATCTTGCTAAAGGCAGCCAACAATAGCTATTCCACAGTAGCTCTCTGGCTCTTTTTAACCACTTACCCTAGAGCTACAGATTCAATACACACATTGTCTTCCTTCCAAGTTGTTGCAAAGACAATTCTATGATATTAAACATTGTGCCACTGAACAGGTTGGGACTCCATCTTTCTAGCCTGTGATACATATTCCCACACTGCCTACTACTCAGCTGCTCAACAACTAAGCCAATGACACATATTTTATTATTCTTACTTTTCTTTTATGTCAGCTCCTCACTTAAAAGTATAGGCTTCTGTATTTGCTAGGTAGTATTAACTACTGAGTCAATCTAACAGAAAATGTATAATAACACTTTATTTCTCATAAATATGAAGTCTTAAGTAGATGTTTCTATCTGCAAATGACTTTTCTTCAGGCAGTGATTCAAGGACCTAGGCGCCTTCCATTTTGTATCTTTACCATCTTTGACAGTGACTTCCAAAATCACTATTCTCATCTGTATCAAGAGAGTAAATCTGTATCTGTATCACCTGAAAGATTGAGAAAAATCACCACGTTGATTACAGATCAATTGGGGGAATAGGGAGATGATGGTCAGAAGCTACAAAATCTCAGACAGCACGAATGTAGGTATACATGTATATGTGTGTATGCACATATATGTATATATTTGAGTTCTTTTGCATAAAGTGGTGAATATAGTTACTAATAGAGTGTTGTATATTTCAAAAATTGATAAGAGAGTGAATTTCAAACGTTCTGACCACAAAAAAGTTCAAGTATTTGTGGTGATGACTATGTTAACTGGGTTTATTTACTAATTCTACATTCTGTTCATAAATGACAACATCACTTTGTACCCTATACATTTACACAATTATAAATTGTGAATTTACAATTTAAAAAGTCACAATCATGCATGAGAGACTTTACTGGGCCAGACCTGAAAGTTGTGTACGTGGCTTTCAGTTATATTCTACTAGCCACCTAACTGCAAGGAAATATGGGAAATGTAGTCTAACTGTTGGTCTAGGAAGAATAAAAAACTGCTTGGCCAACAGTTTTTCGGTCTGCAAGCATACTTATACATTTATTGGTATGGTCATTAAATGTCTGTTTCCATCACTAGAAAATAAGCTCCATGAAGAAAAATTTTATTTATATTTGTTATTTCATCATTTTCAGTGCTTAGCATTCAATAAAATATTTGTTCAAGAAATGAATGAAAGAATTAAGGAGATTTAATATGATGACACAACTTTAGAGGTAACAAAACTTGTGCCACGATATATTGTACTTTCCCACTTTATCAAGTTCTAAGAGGTAGAAATGATACTAAACCCCTGCTCTGAAGACTACTCATTCAACATTCTAGCTGATTTTATCAATATTCATCTAGAAGTTTCAGTGAGTAAAATTATAAACATACTCAGATGTGTGCATTGGTTTTTAGAAATGTGAAAACATGAAAATAACACATTAGAAAACACCAGTTCTAGTTACAAACGATTTAAGCTTCTACTCGGATAGATCATGCCTCAGATTCAGCTCCCTCTAATATGCATAAGCATGCTCTTTGTCCAAATACCTGAACAACACTCATGAAAATCAATAAACACCCTGTTTCTTTCTTAGCTCTACCAATTGTTCAGCTCAAGTGTCATGACCATCTTATTTTTTTTTTTTTGTCACAAACTCCTTTCTTTATTTTATTTCAGCATACGACAGGGTTACAAACATTTAGGTTACGTATATTGCCTTTGCCCCACCTGAGTCAGAGCTTCCAGCGTGTCCAACCCTCAGATGGTGTCATAAACGCCTTTAACATCAGGCTAGCTTTATGTATAAATTTTGGGTTTGTTTGCCTTCATAATATAATCCTTTAATATATTTAAAGAGTTTTCCATAATTGGAAGAAATTTGTTTATTTTGATTACTGAGCAAAACACTCCTTCCAAGACAATGTCACCTCCCAGGCATTGTAGCCATGGTGGTTATAAGGGTATGAAAACTTGTGTGTATTTGGTATGTTCTTATCATTAGCTAAGAGCAGTGATGTATTTCCACATTGGGAGAAAGATGATGAGAAAGTCTGGAAGATAGCTCTGACTAAAGACCGTGGAGCACTGTCTACATTTCTTTCTGACAAGGTCAACTTCAAGGGCAACATTAACAACTTGTTCTCAGTCTAATGACACATTTAGATTAGAGTGTGCAATGTACACAGTCTTCATTTTTTTCTCTTCTGTTCATTGCCAGATAAGATACTTGATAGATATTTCCACAGTAACCTTTCAGAATTCATTTATTTAGATGAATCAAAATAATGAAATGCCAAACGAATTAAGAATGATATTTTTTATATCAACTGAAAACAATTTAAATAGTCCATATGCATAAGCTCTGTGACATGAATGATCTTTCCATTTCACGGTTTTAAAAAAATGAAGATTTTGTTAGTTACTATTGCTGTGTTTTTGTGTATGGAGAGAGAAAAGACTGCAAAGTGGAAATTCACAGCCACCCTTTTTCCTAAACGTCTTTTTAGACCTACCATAACCAGGAATGCAATAAAAACACACAACAGGAAGGTTTACTTAAATTTCTAATGTTAAAATAATAATGAAAGAAAGTTGTATTTTCCTTTGTTTTCATTCTTTTTGAAAACTTTCGGCTTGAATTTCAGGAACATGTGAAGGAAAAACAAGGTCAACAGTTCTGAAATCATTGTCTTTCTGCAATTCGTACCATCATTACTTGTGCCTTTTCCTTTCTACTCTGTTCTTCCCCATTTCTCTTTCCCTGATGAATCCTACCTGCGGAGGACAGAGTCACTCAGTAGCTGCCTGTCTCTGACCAAGGGTCTTCCTCTGCGAAAGCTCTGACAAACATATTCTGCATGCACCCCTTATTGCTGAAGGCTCAGCAAGTAGACCATAGATTTTGGCACCTTATATAGTCCTCAAATTGCTTCACGAGTATATGTCTTTAAAATATCACATAGATTTTCTTCAGCGGGAACTATGTAATATCTTTCTTTTAAATCTCTCATAGCACTTAATATAATGTAGCATGCATAGCAAGCATTCAATAGGGAGATACTGAATTGGATTAGTTCAATATAATTGCCATTTATGACCCTGGAATTGCCTGCCTTATTCACAAGAAGACACTGGGGTGAATGAAGCCTGATATTTGTTGAAAGGTTGCTGAATGTCATTTTGTCTCACTTTCCATTTATTCAAGATGGCTCCCAGCATTCTCTCATGTTCAGTGGATAACTAACGTGGGACGACAACAGAGAAGCATGGGCAGATGAAATGCCATACTCATTATCATGTGTAAATGTCAACAGAGTTCATGTTTAAAAAAAACACCTTTTAATGTGAGAATAGGCATTGGGCCATGCTTCCTCATGTACCATCTGTCACATCACCTTTGAAGTCCTACTGAATCCTCATCCTTTGAAGTCAGACGCTCATCCTTCTACACAAAGGAAGCTGCTACATGCAGCAGCAGCAACAAGATGAAAGAGTGTGCCTCAGCTACGCTGAATATACTGTCGGTGTTTTAATTTAAAGAGCTAATATTCACCTTTGACATAGAAAATTGGTCTCTGGTTATAGTTCTTCTAGAACTGTGTTTGGAGCACATAGATGCAACCTTTATAGATATTTTCTCCTCATATAATAGTTTCAACTATAAACTTTTCTGATAGATGCTCATTATAATATAATAGCAGCTATGATAAAAAAAAGCAATAAAAAAATCAATAAAGATGACAAAGACTCCCTTCTCAATCAAACTATAGGAAGGTTCTTCTAAGCTCCTTTTGTCTCATTCTTGGGGCCTGTCTTCAGCTTGCTGAGTCAAGTTTAAACAAAAATCCTGCTGAGGTAGTTAAGCTGGAATCCTCCTTCCCTGGTGTCTGATCACCTTTGGTATCTGATCAAATTCTTCCTCCTCACGTTGGTATCTGATCACTCTGGACTGCCTTTAGCAGGAATCCAATGAAGTTTCCTATGCTGATGTGTCCCTTTTGTAATTTTCCATCCACCGATTCTCTTCATTCTGCTCATCGGCTATGGATTCCCACGTGTCCTTGCTGTATTTGGGATAGAGCCCAATTCTATACTGTGGTCTTTCCCTTATTGTAACAGTTTCCAAATAATATTTTATTTTCTTACTTTAACTACTATCTGGATCTGGTTCTTTTTAAGAAAGTACTCTCATTTTGTAGATAAGATGACTAAAGAAAAGTATGGTGCATGGACTAGGACTCTCCTTCTATAGTTATGTATAATGACATCAAAGTTGCTTCAGTTTGTTAGAAAAGTAACTAGGTTTTTAAAGAAAGATGTGTTCTGTGTATTTTATTTTTCTATCGGAAGATATACATTAGTTGAGAATATATTCACTGGGTGCCTACTATATATCATGTGATGTGCTAAGCCCTAGGTGCACGAAATTAAATATATGGAACCCCACTCCTTCTGTGCACATTTGGCCTAGAGATAAACCAAATTAACAAAGATAAATAAAATATACAAGAAAGAGATACAAAAAAATAAGGTTCTACGGACATTAATATCACATTTTGGAAGCGTTGGAAAGAAAGTTTCCTGGAGGTGGTAGCATTTGAACTCAAATTATCAGGTAAGTAGAATTAACTACCAAAAGTAGAATGGTGATGAGTTAGGGAGAACAAAAGGAAAAGGGAGACATGGAAATGAGGGCATTTTAGGCACAGGGACAATTAGAGAAAAAAGACAGCTTATGAGATAGATCCTAGGGATTCTCAAGGTGTATTATTTAGACACAGGTCATATCAGAATCACCTAAGGTGGTGAAAAATACACATTTTCAAGTTGTCATTAAAACTACTGAATAAACTTTTTCAACTGGTATTCAAAAATCAAAATGTTAGACACTCTATATATTTATGTAAATATAAATTTGAGTTTTTTGAACAAAGACACAGAATATTGTTCACTGTTGCCCTCAATAAAATTCAAAATATACAAACAAAGGTTTTCCCTGGTCATCACTAATTTAGCATACAGAACAACTCAGCATCTTCCGAGGACCAGGTGATTAAGATTACATGTAGCGAAGATTGGGGTATGGAAGCCATCTTTAAAAAAAAAAAACAGTGAACCTATATTAGAATAGGGCAGAAATATGAAGGACTAAGAACTTTGAAGGACCATGCTAGAAAGAATCCTGCAAACATAACTCTGAAAGCATTGCTGAGTGCACAAGAGAACAAATGGAATCTCTAAGGAAAAATAAATAAATTTAAAAACTCACTACATAAATAAATGATAGTGACTTACGGCAAGAAGGGATTGTAGACAAAAGAGATGATAACCCTAAGGTGAATGGCACCAGTGCTGGGATCTACAGAAAAAATTCTCTAGACTCTGTGATGTTAAAGAACCGAATGTGAGACAGAAAATTAAGCTGCTATACTCGAAGAAATAAGAATAGTGTCAGGTCAATGTCATACTCTGGCTCCCAACACAATCAAGAGCTAAACTTCTCTGGAGTAAGACATACAGTGTTCTGCAGAATAATTTTCATAAAATATAACTCCCAACCCCAAATCATCAGCCAGACAAGCAAACAAGTCACCAGCAGTAAAAGCCAGAATAATAATAAAAAGAAACAACATAGACTCTAAGAGCTTCATGAATTGAGGTTATTAAAACAAATTATAAATTAATTATTTACAAAATGTTAAAAGAAACAAAATATAAAATTAAAAAATTTCATCAATTTTACATATATTCCACATTGTGCTACAGTTGCAATCCCTAGGCAAAAATATAAGTAAATAAAATAATTACTGTAAATTGAAATTGAAAAAGGAAAAAAATTCCATTACCAATAAAAATAATATATCTACATAAAATATTACAAATAATCGGTAGAAAAATAGAATTAACAAAAGAATTTAGTGCCTGTATATAAGATCAATTACATAACTGATTTGTACTTTCATATACCTGTAACAATATAACCTTAAAATACTAATGTAATTTACAACAGAAATTTAAGAAGAATCAGAAATTTATGAATATTACTATAAGATGTGCATGAACTTTATGGAGAAGTTTTAAAATTTGATAAACAATCATTAGAGGAGACCTAAATAGAGAGATGTACCATAAGCATGAGTAAAACAATATTAAAACATGTCAATTTTTCTCAACTTTATTTAACTATTCCAAAATAACAAAAGAGGTTTATAAAAGCTTGGTAAGCTTTTTCTGACATATACTTGTAAGACAAAAGTCCCATCAATAGCCAAGATGTTACTGAAGGGAAGATAGAGTAGGACATAGTGCTCGTGGCAATTTATTTGTGTTTGGATGAACAAACTAACCAACGGAACAAAATCAAAAGTCTAGGAACAGATCCAGACAGAGACAGATTAAAGCTTCATTTGTGACAAAGATTATATTGCATACAATTGTAGAAAAAAAAGTTTAACTCTGAAAAATGGATAAGTACAATGTTTTGTTGTTTTTGGAATATTTAAAATATTTACCTCACAGCATACTTATTTTCAGATGTTTTAAAGAATTAAATGCAAGCATCAAAAATGATAGATTCTTGAAAGAAGTTATAGAAGTATAGCTTTATGACATCAGATTGTTAAACAATTTCTTCAACTAGGTACAAATTCCACAAAATATAACAAAAACTGTATAATGAACCATACTAAAAAAATAATAATCTTTATTTATCAGAAAATGACCATAAAGAAATTAACGAGAAGCCAAAACTGGCAGAAGATGGTTCTAACCCATGCAACTTCCTGGGAATTTGTATATAGAATATAAAAGAGTTTTAAATTACTCCAGCAAAATAAATGCACCAGAAATTTTAGAGAAGCAAAAAATATAAGTAGGCAATAAACATACAGAAAGATACCATATTTTTAACCAAAAAATTTTAAAAATTATCTATTAAAAATCTATGAGTGCAGAGCAACAAGAATTGTCCACCACCATTTGTGTCAGTGCTAATACATACAATACTTATTGGAAACATCTGACCCTCTTTCTAGAAAATCATACATGTGCATGAAAATTACCCATTAGTTCTTCTCTTATACTGATACAGGAAAGTGGACCCCCAAACTGGGGTCTGGCCTGAAGTCCAAGTGGGTTTTGGCTTCATTCAGGGAAGAATTCAAGAGCAAGCTGACACAGAAAAGCAAAAGAAAGTTTATTGAAGTAACAAAGAAACAGAAGAAGGAAGCCTTGCTCCTAGGCAGAGCAGCAGCTATCTCTTAGAGCAACAGAGAGTAGCACTTTGTGAGTTTCTGAGTCTTATTTTATACTTTCTATTTAATTTTATGTTAAGCGGAGGGAGAATTATTAGTAAGATTTCTGGGAAGGGGAAGGCATTTCCATAAATGAGGGTCCCTTTTCCTTTTAAACAATTTGGGGTAACTTCCAGGAGTTGCCATGGCATTTGTAAACTGTCATGGCTTTGGTGGGAGTTTCAATTAGTAGGCTAATACTTTATAAGCGGGGCATAATGAATAGTGAGGGTAATCTGATGTCATTTTTGTTGCCACCTTGGTTCTGTTTCTCTACCGCCTCCTGTGTTATTGCAGACCTTGGTTCAGGTCTTATGATTCCTTATACAGCAGGGCTTGCTGGTTCCCTGTCTCAACGTGACTTTCTAGCCTGTGTACACATGAGACACACATAAGAACATTCATTCTGAAATGTGGCAATAGCAACATAACAATAGAAAATCATGAAAATGACCCAAAGACCCGTAAGCAAGAGAATAAATAAATATTGTGTATTTACTCAATAAATATATTAGAGCATAGAAAATGTACAACCCAACATAACAACGCAATACAGCAATCCAATAATAACAGTTAGAAACATAGCATTTAATAAAAAAAAAAAGACAATATAGAATCAAAAGTTTTAATCACATGATATAAGGGTCTATTACTGGTGGGAGTCCTTCATAGTCTCTATTTAATTGAATTCAGAAAACAGTTATAAAGTATGGGTTTTGTGTAAAGCTTAATTCTTGATTCTTAAGCACACTGGGTTTGATCCTCTGTCAGTGGTCTGTTGAGATCCGGTCAACACAGATTTTCTGACAAATAATTTGCCTGGAAAACAAAGACTAAAATAGCTTGTGTAACACGGACAGAACTGAATGCTCCAACCAGATAATGATCTCCTATGGTTAGCGAAAATAAGTATCAAGGCGAAGCGGACACATTTATTTTCAAGGCGGGAGACTACTTTTCAATCACAATGTCCAATTTCATTTTCATTAATGCTATTAGAACAAAACAATTTGTGGCAAGAAATGAAAAGTAAATAAAATTAACAAGATCCCAGTGTTGTTGAGCTCTGTGGGCTTCTTCTGACTTAGGGGTTAAGTGTTCTAGCTGATAACCATCTTATTTAGGAAAATAGAATTAGAGAAGTGTATAGTTTGCAAGAAATTTTGCATTTAGATTTTTCATAAGCTTTGTATTTAGACACTGCCTTTATCTCAGACTTATGTCAGTAGATTTTAATGACTATGCTCCCACTGGCTAATAATGGCAAATTTTAGCTTGGGCCTATCTGGAGAATCAGAATTTACTTGCCTATTGAGGAGTTATGTAAACCATCCAAGATGATAAGACAGTCAGGCTAAAAATGCATGTTTCCAACTCTGTTTTCACTGTGTTGTCTTTGCTTTTGTCTTGTCTCAAATAATGGGTGATTGCTTCAACTTTCCTGCATAGATATAACCTTAGATAACAGAAGCCTGGAAATGCTGAGCAATTCTGAAATACAGATACAACAGAACAATGAGAGGTGCATTTTTCCTCTGACACAGGTAGATATTGTGCTAAAAGGCATTTTTATTCTGATATCTATATCTCACTAATGTTTCTCCATTGTTAGCAGAGGCTGTGGGATTTGGAAATTATTACAAGTTTTCTAAAAATCTAAATCAAAATGCCACAGTTCTCAATGGTTTATTGTGAAGCATGTGAAACTAAAAACAAGAAATACTTCCCATCCTCTGAGAAGATTCCATGTGTCATCAGACCCAATTTGAAAAGATATAATTATCCAACTCTCACATGCCATGTTTAATTGCACAATTCTAAGGAACATTTCATATTGAATCACCATATTCTTAACTTATAAATTTCTTTTCAGGTCTTTACTTTCTTTTTGTGCATATTTAAAAAGTGTTCAATTTAGCTTGCAATGACACATGGAATCTTGCTATGCTACAAAGTTTAAACTTACTTTCCCTAACATTAATAACACACTTTCTTGGTATCTCAACTCTAATTCTTGCTTCTGATTCATATACCTTTGGTCATACTCTCCTCACAATTCAAAATGATCTCTTTCCATCTTTTAAATCGAATCCATCTTCAAAGTCAGCTTTGGGTCAACTTTCTCTGTGTTATTTCTCTTAATTGCCTGCCCTTGACACCTGTCTCTTCACTGGTGGGATTGACTTCACTCTGTCAAGCTGCTGCTTGATGTGTTTGGACCTGATCTCACTAATTGAATCAGGACCCCCCTCAAAAGTGGGTATTAGTTGAATACTTTGCTCTGTGGTCCGCACAGACCGAACACACGTGTGGTCACACGTTGAGATATACCCAGCTGAGGAAATGAATTGAATGAAAATGAATGAAATATAATAAAACTGAATGAAAACAGATTTATTTTCAAGGTATTGAAATATTTTCCCACAGAATATTTTTGAGTTATGTTTTTCAGATTGTATTTTTTAGAGTAATAGTGCTTCTTACGTAAGTAATAGTATTTTCTTACCACTTGATATCCTGAGTGATTTTTGAAGTGACTCTTTCATCACAGCATCAAAGTCTCTAGGGAAATCTATAGCCAGTGACTATAACAAAATGAGAAAATATTTACATCAAATGGAAAATCTCATTTAACTCAAACATTTGCACATCATACGAGATTTAGAAGTCAGCTAGCCTGTCCCTTCATTTCTCTGAAACTAACTTAAGATGACCTTTTATAGGATGCCAGTTATTCAATGCCTTTTTGATGATCTCCATCTCTTCAATGTGTGGCTTCTGATCATTCAACTTTTGAGTGCAATTGAAAGCCAGTGGGGAAACTCAAGCTCTTGGAAGCTTTCAGTAGTTGATTTCTAACATCATGATCATACAGGGGGTTACGCAGAGTTCCTTTCATCTGATACTCTTTCAAATGCATGATAAACCAATTACTAATTATAAACAGGATAGCCACAGTGCATTACTTTCTAATCTTTTTCTTTCTCTTTCCCACTTCTCTTCTTCTTACTGCTCCTAATTATTATTTTTTCCTCTGTACCCTTCCTCTATACTTGTGTTGAAAATGCAAAAGAAAAAATAATTGGAGAAAAAAGATGTGTAATTATATTGATGGGCAAGGATGTGCAGAAGGACCGTTAAGTGGCAGGGCCCCCTTTCTCTGGAATCCTTATCTGCACCACTCCTATGTACTAGTTAACCTACTCTCTCTGAATCTCAGGTTCTTTTTCTGTAATTGTGATTCAATTTCATGATCTCTATTGTCATATTTATCTCTAGTGATCCATGAGTCTAAGTTAACTCTGTTCTAGCATAGGTCTTAAAGAATGGTTTGCCCTTAGGAAAACCTGAGAATTGGGTGGAATTTATTTTTAGGGACACCCTCCCCTGTTTCTGTCCCTGGCTCTTATTTTGAGATCATTGTCATGGAAGCAATGCCTGCCTACTATTTAATCATGCCCAAGGATCCATATGTTAGCACCAAAGCAGGACTCCCTGTCTCTGAGCATTCATTTGTTCCTTGTCTAGTCATCATAATATTGCCATCCTTTATTTCTTGACATCAGGATAGTGCCAGGAACTTGCTAATCTAAAAACCTAATGTACGATCAAGTGATAAAAGGCAAATTCCCGTGAAAAAATTTATAATCAATGTATTACCAACCAGGTAGAGAGGAAGTCTGCATATAACATATCTTTCCCTAAGAACCTAGTCCCAGCTGATAAATTTTCAAGTATTGTATCAGACCAGTGAGGGAGATAATTTTGATAGCAAATGTCTTTCTCTGAGGTCATGGACCCCATCTCCCAACAGATCAAATCACAAGGGAATGTTTCTACTACAGTCACAGTCTAAAGATCTTTAGGATCTTTAATGCATGCAAACAAACAAACAGACATAAAACCTGAAGAGCACGATACTCTCAGAAGCCTGAGAACCTCTGGAAAAAGACGTAGGAGTCAACTTTCCTCAGTAGAGACATATGCTTTTATCAGCGATATTTGTACAGCAAAGGAATGAGCTTTGTAGACACATCTGGGCACAAACCAGGCAGAAATGGCTCAAGGAGTGCCTTACGACTGAAAATCCTCAAATATTTATCAGTTTTTTTTATCATAACCAAAACAATTCCAAATAAAAATCCAAATCCAGTAAAATCTGTACAATTGTAATTCAAATGTAGCTTTAAGACACTTGCACAAATACAGCACTCCAACCAGATTATCTCTGTCCTATATAAAATTATGAAGCCACTATTAAAACCTACACTTTAACTACTTCCAATGCCCTATCCAAGCACTTGGTGTTTTGCCACTTGCCTGGGGACCAACTGCCAACTTCTGGGATCTATATCATTTGCCTGGGGGCTTTCTCTGAGGTCCAGGAAAGTTAATCTGGCTATGATGATGGGGAATTGCCACTCCCTCCAGCAGCCCTCGATTGATGACTGAGCAGAAGTGATACATACACAGCCCAGCTCCTCCCCTAGTTGAGGGTGTGTCTGAGAGGTGTAGTCCACTGTCTCCAAGAGTTTCTCTTTGAGATAAACCTCCAGTCAACCTTACTGGGATAACCTGCTTGATGCATCTAGTACTGGCCGCTTAACCTTCAACTTCTCAGTCCTATGCTTCTCTATGGCTGTTTCCTTGACTTCCCAGTTGACTGCTTTTACTCAAATTTAACTAGGGTCTCTTTCTAGGGGAACCCAAAGCAAGACACCCTGGATTTGCTAGTTATAAAAAGCGAACCCTTGGGATGATTATTTACTCTCTCTTAGCATCCATTTTCTCATCCTTAAAATGTAAGTAACAATAATATCTGCTTCATATTTTTGGTGAGGATTTAGTAAAATAACACTACTGTAGCACTTAGTATGGTAAAGGGCAAATACATGATAAGAGCTTAATGAATGTTAGCCGGATGGTAATTATTATATTTCTTTCATGATTAGAAATGGGGCATAGGAAACCTACTAAGGGCATGCAGAAGTACTTTTAAAAATATACATATATGTTAATATGAACCGCATCTATCCTGTCTGCAGCTACAGGTTTTGTAGGGTCCAGTTATTGTAGATACTACACATACTCACTGTCCAGTGAGAATGAAGTGAGAATTTGAGAAGAGAATTTTTCTACATGCACACGACTGCACTGATTAAAGTATCATCAGGTGGGCTCCTTCACCAAGGCTGCACAGGAAGTGACAAGTACTGCAAGACAGCCCAAACTTAAAGGCACAACGTTCCATGTGCTTCTGGAGAAAAGTGGAAATGCCACGCTGGTATTGTCAACAATGAAAAACAAATATTCACAGGTCCATGAGCAACTTTATGCGCTGGGGAGTTTGCTCTCTGAGATTCAGGTCGGAATGTGTTCATATTGATGACACTTCCTTGAATTCAGGAAAACAAAGGAAAAAAAATCTCACTTCTGGTAAATTGATCCTGTTTGCCAGTCTATTGTAAAATTATATTCAACCCAGTGCAGTAGTACAACAATGGAAAGAAACAGTACTGCATTTTTAAATTTTTTTAGCAATTCTAAGAACTTCATGCCAGCATGGGGAGTCCAAAGATATGTTAATACGTATGTGTGTTTGTGAAAATTTCATAATATATTTACAAAAATTAACTGATCCTTTGAAACATCCATTAGAAACATACTTCTGCCTGGTTTTTAATGTTGTGATCTTTGTTATAATTTGTTTGAATTATCCAGATAACTGATAAAATTTTCCAGATATTTGGGGAGATGTGCCTATTTAAAATGTCCAATCAGAGAATATTTATAGTTGCATGTAATTAAATTTATGCTGCAGTAGATAGCACACTCTCTTGAGGAAATTCAGTGGTGGGAAATTAATTTTTTCAATATATATTTCATTTAAAAATAGTAAGCACTTATTAAGAAACAAATTTTAAGGCTAATGTGGGATATCATTTTGAATAAAATATTAATGTAGGTGGTCATTATTCTTGTAAATGTGATTTAATTAAAATTTTAAAAAATTAAAAGATTTTGAACTTTTGTCTTCTTATAAATGCAAATCATTTGTACTTGTATTCTAGAGGGCAGCACTAATTATACTGATCAATATATAATATAATTATATATTGATACAGATATAAAATCTGTAAATATATAAAAATATATAAAAAATATATAAAAAAATATATACCTGTATTTTCACCATCACCACCTCTTATGTCATAGTCCTATTATTTTATAGTCATATACATTTGAGAGTATTGACCTGTTATGCCAGAATATGAAATTCTGGAGTATTGGTGAATGCAGACAGACAAATGTAAATCCTGTGAAGCTTGATATAGTGAGGTATATGTGTGTGTGTGCATTTGACAGAAATGTACAGAGATAAATCAGATAATTTGAATTTGTACCAATATATACGCACATACAAAAAATGAAAAGATTATAATGGAGTGGTGATGATAGCTCATCTATATAGCCATATGCAAAATCAAAGAGAGAAATGAGGCCAGCTCCCAATTTGAAATGTACTTTCACCTAATATATTCAGGTCAGTCACTGAAGCAAAAGGAATGATTTCATTTGAAAGATATAAATAATAGTGTGGATTCTCCTTATCACTACATGCACAGTCTTAACTGTGGTGTGTGGGGTTGATAGGAATTCGTTGGAATTATATGTTTAAAGCATGAATGCGAGGTGGATTTTGTATGTCTGCAAAGCAGCCTGTTCTTTTGGTTCACATTGTCTTCACTATTGTGCTTTCATTTGCATGAGTTGGCTTATGGAGGTGCGTGTGTGTTTTATGGGGATGAGGGCAACAGAGTCGTTACAAAAGAAACACATGTGTTTGTGGGTGATTAGATGAATAATAGTTTTATTACTATCCGTTAGAGAGAGTTCTCTGCCTTGTCCCCCCAAGGTGTGAGTGGGAATTAAAGCGAGTTGGCAATTACAAAGCTCCTGCTGCTGCATGTGAGAATAGGCACTGCGGTTATTGGCAGAGATTCCCCCTCCCCCCTTTTTTTCTTTCTTGAGGCTTAAGACAAGTTTGGAGGCCAGTCGTTTCTCCTCTGCACTCTACTGGCTGTTGCAGCCTGAAGCTAGCTTGTTATAACCTACTTAGGCGGTGGGGAACTGTCACTCACCACTTCAGAATCAATGGTTGCAGATGGAAGCTTGGATGCAGTGCCTTTTCCCCCTGCAGTAACAAGCAGTTAATAGATTTTATTATAATTATTTTAACTGCACAAGCTCAGAAGGAAACTTAGAGGAGGTATGCAGGTTTGCTAATCAAAATCACACACACTTGCACACAACAAAGGGCAGTGGAATCTTTTGAAGGCATCCTTCTCAGAGCTGAGTGTAATATTAATAATGATACAAATAATAAATTCATTCTATGGGGAATTTGTTTGTATGAACCTGAAATGTTGGTTCATCAGAATTTTGCTAAAGGAAATAAATATTCACCAAGCGAGTGATGTTTTGTTGGTATATATATATATGTATACAAGACTATGTCTCTATGGATATGTGTATATATATATATATAAATTACATTCATATAGCAGTACATTTTCTTACTTTTCTCAGGAAAAATAGAATGTTCAAATATTTTCAAAAACTAAGGGTCATATCTCAATTCAAAGGAAAAAAATTACATATTCTGTTTTTTTTTGTTAAATTTATCAGTTATACATCCTGACCTGGAACTTGTCTTAATCCAGAGACTGGTAGGTTGGGGGAGGTAAGGGTGAACTTTTACCATCATCTAAAGTCTGTATTTACTAATAACTGCCTGCTGAAGTTTGGTAATCACATTGCATCTCTTTCACTTTCAATTTGTATAGTGAGGATTAAGGAAAGCTCTGAGACTAATTCATGAAAATCAGTAATATATACGAAAGTGTCTGCAGAAGGACTACTCATACACATATTTCTAGGGTTACTAGAAAGTCCTCTTTATTTAAAAAAACAATTATTCCTAGTCATAGAACTTTAAATCCCACCTATATTGACTTAATCTTTAAAAGTTAAAGTCTTTTGTTTAAGAAATGGGACACATTCTTTTACTGTAACCCAGTGCTATAAGTACCACTCCCTTGTTTCTTCTTATGGGGCTGAAAATGCAAGAGACTGGTGATTCCAGCATTTCTTTCTGTGGTTGTGGCCATGTTGCCTAATTCTGGCCAGTAAGTCTCAGAGGAAAATCTGCTGGAAGCTTCCGGGATAGTTTATTTCCCTTATAAAATATAAGAAGAGAGCTCTTGCCTCATGCTACTCTCTTTAGACTTTTTGACGTCACTACTGTGGAGTGCTGTAGAATCTGTCTAGCTGCTAATCTGTCTAGTGACCAAGAGAAGATTTCACTTCACTCATTGATTGTGACAAAATGGGCACATGGGACTAGTGCTTAGCGAGAATATTAGTGAACCAGCAAACACACTCTGGAGCCATCTCTATGCATGCCAAGTTTTACGGAAAAGATTTTCAGAAAGCCTTTGCAAACTTTCTCAAAATTAAACAAGTTAGAACAATAAAAACTATATTGTTTTTACAAAAAGAGCTTTACAGAGATATAATTCATATATCATACAATTCATCCGTGTAAAATGTACAATCTAATGGTTTTTAGTTTGTTCACAGAATTGTGAAACCATCACCACAAAGTAGTTTTGGAACATTTTCATCACCCAAAAAATAAGCTCCATAGCCATTAGTTTTCATTCCCCATTTCTCCCCTACCCCAACCCCCTAATCTCAAACAATCATTTAGCTACTTTCTGTCTCTATGTATTTCCCTATTCTGGAAATTAAAATAAAAATTTCTCCTATCAACCTATAATTATGTGTCCTTTGACCAACCTCTACCTGCCCCTACACCCCACTAAGCATCCACGCCTCTGGTAACTATCATACTACTCTCTACTTCTATGTGATCAACTTTTTTAGAATGTACATGTGAGTGCAATCATGCAGTGTTTGTTTTTCTGTGTCTGCGTTATTACACTTAAGATAATATCCTCCAGGTTCATCCATGATGTCACAAATGACAGAATTTCATTCTCTTTTATGGCTGAATAGAGACAACCCGCAGAATTAGAGAAAATATTTGCAAACTATGTATCTGATAAGGCATTAATTTCCCAAATTTATAAGGAACTCCAAAAACTCAATAGCAAGAAAACAAAGTAACCCTGTTAAAAAATGGGTGAAAGTCCTGAATAGACATTTCTCCAAAGAAGATATATAAATGGCTAACAGGTATATGAAAAAATGCTCAACCTCACTCATAATCATTAGGGAAACGCACATCAAAACCATAATGAGATACCACCTCACACCTGTTAGAATACCTATTATCCAAAACACAAAAAATAATAAGTGTTGACAAGCATTTGGAGAAAAGGGAACACTTAAACACTGTTGATGGTAATGCAACACTGTTGATGGTAATGATTAGTACAGCCATTATAAAAGGGAGTATAGAGCTTCCTCAAAATATGACAAATAGAACAACCATATGATCCAGCAATCCCACTACTGGGTATAAATCCAAAGGAAATGAAATCAGTGTGTTGAAGAAATATCTGTACTACCATTTTTATTGCAACACCATTCACAATAGCCAAGAAATGATATTAGTCTAAGTGTTCATCAACTTAGATAAATGGATAAAGAAAATGTGGTATATTTATATAAAAAATGACTATTAACTTTTAATAGAGATTAGTCAGAAAATATAATGGTACACAGTCAGTAACAACATCTACTTCCTGTTCACCCGGTCTGAAAAAGAAAATTTTAAAAAGTCATTCAATTAAAAATTAATTTAATTAATTAAATAAAATTACCGTGTTGTCTGCCTTTTTTTTTTTTTTCTTTTTAAGATAATAGGCCATGCTCTCTTCTAGTTTTTCTGGACCTCATGTGATGCAAGCTATTTCATGACCAATGTGTCTGAAAATTGGGAAAACAAACATTGGGAAAAATAAATTAAATTGGATAAGAGCAAATGGTATTTATTGCCATAATTTCAGCAAATATTAACTCTATTGTGTGGATTCCCCAGCCTTTGCATTCCTTTTATATTTGAGTAAGAGAAGAAAGGAAAGTGTTCACTGAAGGACTTCGATGTGATTTGGTCAGAAATATAAGGGACTCTTTTCCCTTTCCTTACACAACCTGACGATTTAATTAGGTTTTTTTGTTTGTTTGTTTTTTGGGATTTTTTTGTGTTGTTGTTTGTTTGTTTGTTTTGTAACAGTAGAAAAAGAGCCAGGGTATGGACAGATCAAGATCCTAATATGATTCAAAGGTAAATTTTCTGCCCTTTTTTTCCTGCCTTTTTGAGACTATATAAGCATTATAACAAAAATTAAATGTATTACTTTTTAAACCTCAATATTGTTTTATTGAAAGCATGCATATAATTTTTTAAATATAGCTTTGAATCTATAATAAATTATATTAAATAATACATTTAAATTTTATATTATTAAGTGGAAGTCATACAGAATCTCTATCTTGACAAACAGAGTCCTGGAAAAATGGGATAGTATTTGAGCTTCAGACTTTCTATTTGATTGGATTTCAGATCCACCTTCAGAGTTCTCACATCATATTTTTTTCTCTTGCAGGTGACACACACTGTCTAGAAGAAGAGATGAAAGTAGGAGCCCAGCTGTCTGCTATCTGATTTATCCTCAATAGAGAAAGGCCCTTATAATAATAGTACCAAATTTCATGCATTTATTCACACTTTACCTAGCCTCAAAGATAGACCACCAGGTCCAGTCAATGGGAGATGTTTTCTTTATTTCCTAAGAGGGTGTTAAGTTTTGAGTTTATTTGTCACCCACAGGCAGGCTTACTCACTCATTCATTTATTAATTCATTCAATTATTAATATGGTGGATATTTATTGGAGACCTATTATGAGTTATAATGTGAAGAATACAATAATGATTCAGACACAGTCCTTTTTGTCAAAGAGTTTATGGTCCAAAAGGAGAAACTGACATCTGAAAATATGATGTGGCTAACTCTGATAATGATATAGATTAAGGGAAAAGTGAAAAAAAGGACAAGAAAAATGACACTGGACTAGGTCTTGCTAGTTTACTTTGCATTCATTTTCTTATAGATTTAGACAATTATTCCAAGGTAAAGTTGAACAGCTCTAGATTACATAAAAAAATAAGAGGACAGCAATACTTTAATGGATTCTCTTATGCCAGTGTCTCTCAAACATTAATACACATTAGTACTAATACTAAACATTAGTATCAGAATTCCCAGCGTTTATATGCAGATACAAACTCTGTGCTGCTCCACCTTTCCCATCCTCAGACTTTTGTATTCAGAATGGGACCTACTGGGGGTGGGGGTAATGGTAGAAATGTTAGGGATGCATTTCTAACAAATTTCCAGATACTGTTGGTGCTGGCATGCGTACCACATTTTGAGACACATTATCAGACTTTTGCTTAATGTGCTTCTTCCAGTAATCTTTAGGGTACTAGAGACACATGGGTATACATGCAGGGGAATGAGGTCTGCAGGAAGGACTTCTTTGCAGGCTACTCTGTTCAGGCTGTTTTTGTATACTCCTGTTTCTGCTAAACTTCCCAGAAACTAGGTTGGGTTACTAGTGACCCTCTAGAACAGTGAAGCGGGGAAGAAAATTGTTAAAAGGGATTAATTGGTTGGTGGTGGCCCTAAAAAGGTGATCCAAACATATCAAAGAATGTCTATACCACAGTATCAGTGTCATTAACACACACTACTCTGCCTGAATTTCCCATATCATTATGCCCTCCAATGGGAGCATATCTTTCTTAAGTTATCTCGTTGCAATGTAGAAGTAAAAGAAAATGGATTATATGTTTCCATCACTTCAGTATCTTTACTTCTGGGATGCATGTGTCTTTTATGCAACCTGTCCTATTCCATGTGAATTCCTTATTACCAAGATGAAGACTTAGTTTTTGTTTGTTTTCACTTAATCAATTTGTGTTTTAGGTTTTTTTTTTTTTTTATCTGTAATGTGGGGATAATAACAGAATTCACCCTAAAGAATTCTTGTGAGGATTAAAAACGCTCGTACATGTAAAGCATTTAGAATAATAAAAGGTATGTAATAATTTCTGAATTAATATTAGCTAGAGCCATATACTTAACTTTTTTATTAATGAAAATATTTTAACGTAAATGTTTTTAAACATAGAAAAAAAATTTTGCAATGAATCCCTTATATCAATCATCTAGACTTTTGATGCATTTCGAAGCAAAGTTCATATATCAAGAAGATTGCTCTAAATATTTCAGTATGTTAGTGATTAATTATAGTTCAATATTTTTGTGTATTTTGCCTTTTGAGTTAAAATTTACACTTAAGAAATCTTAAGTGTGCATAAATTGGATGCTGATCAATTTGTACGTCTTTGTAACCCAAACGTCTATCAAAACATGGAACATCATGTGCACCCTGGAAAATTCCCTCACACCCATTCCCAGTCAATCCCTGCCCCTGTCTCCACTTCTACCTCTACCCCCATGAGTTCTGGTGGCTCCACATGTTTTCCAACATTTGTTGCTATTTCTTTAATGTTGATGCATAGGTACTAATGTCTCATCATGGTTTCAATTTTAATCTCTCTGATGAATAATTATATTGATCACTCTTCTATGAGCTTATTGGACATCATTTTTGGTGAATGTTCTGTTCAAATGATTTGTCCTTTAAAAATTTTGTCTTTTAATTTTGACTTGCATAGCTTTTTTTTTTTTTTTATCTATTCTTGATAAATGAGTTTTTCAGATGTGAATCTAGGGTATATTTCACCCTAAATTGCAACGTTCTGATTTATTTTCGTAACTGTGTATTTAGATAAGCAGAACTTTCAAATTTTACTGAACTCTAGTTAATAATTTATTATTTATATCTTATAGTTATTTTATGTGTCCTGCTTAAGAAACTTTTGCCTGTTCCAAAGTCAGGAAGATAGACTTTTCTGTTTTCTTTTGATTTTTTATGATTTTTGCTTTTATGTTTAGGTCTAATATCCATTTTCAATAAATTATTGTTTGATATGAAGTAAGGGTCAAGATTTATATTTTTTTTACTATAAGGATATCTTGTTACCTTTGCATCATTTGTTGACAAGAGTTTTCATTACCCATTGAATTTCTTTGGCATATCAATCCTAGCTCAGTTTAAACTTAAACATTAACCACTAACAACTCATTTTACTTTTTTGCAAATGCAAAATAAATAATTACACTATCTTACTAGTTCCAAAACATAACTGCATATCAAAATCACCTGCAAAACTGTTCAAATAAGTGGGTTTTTTTTCCTCTTCAACATTAGGATGATGTCAGCTGTAAACTTTTCTTAGATACTTTTCATCAGGCAGGAGTTCCATTTTATTTTTAGTTTACTCAGAATTTGATAATCTAGAGTTCTTTAGTTCATGAGACAGATAATTCATACTCACAGAGGAAAATATCACATGAGACAATATTTAAGTAAATAGGTAACATTCTAGCTCTAAGTAATAAATCTATGTTTAAATTAAGATAAGAGGAGGAGTCGTATGAAGGCAAATCATATTTCAGGAAATGAATAAAGTTCATTGTGTTTCAACACAGGGCAGCAAATCAATGGAAATCTTTCAGGCACGTAGAAAACTGAGGCAGGAGCCAGTATGGCAGAGACTACAAAGGCCAAGAAGTCCCAGTGTTCAAGATCAAAGCAAATTCTGGGTTAAAGAGGTAGGACTAATTCAGTTCATGCATTATTTGTTATCATTGTTAGCTAACATGCCCTCTGAAGATTTCAGATTTGTTACAGGGCAGGACAGCCTGAGTCTCCTGGAATGTACATCAGAAACTACCACCTAGCAGGGATTGGAAGTCAAAGACTTATGTGGCAAAAGAAAGATTCTTTTTCTGAAAACTACTGTATAGAGCCACTTCCCCTCAAAAGAAGCTAGTCCACCTATATTTATTGAAGGAGTAAATGATAAATTAGAAAAATCAAGCCACGGCTATCCAAAAACCATGAGTGAAACAGGAAAAGTTCATTTATCTGTTTGATGAACTAACAAACTACTATAACAAGTCTTAGTACTCCAAGTCCAAATACAGTACCCTTAGGATGGGAGACACTTGGATAGCTCCACTGAATCTTTCATTTCCAGAAGAGTGGAAGCTTGGACTTCATACAGTTACCTCCAGGGCACTTGTTCTTGATGTCATTAGATGTCTCTGTGAAAGCCAGAAAACTTGTATGACAGAAAAGTCATTAAACCACAAAATGATAAACCAAGGTTTATATTATTTAAAATTGTTTTTTGTTTCTCAAGAAATATATTTATTTTAATTTACATTTAGATGAAGTTTCCAGCACCAGATGGTAGGAATTTCATTCAATTTGTAGGAAGTATCAGACATTTTAGCCAATGAGATAAGAAAAAGAAATAGCACCTGCCTTTCTCTTTACCTTTCTGGATAACCGTGTGAAAAATAAACATAAACCACTAAGAATTCCCTGGTCATATTAAAAAATAAAAATCATATTCTGATGGAAAAAGCCCCAAACTTTTCCAAAGAGACCATTTATGCAAACAGGCTTCAAATCTCTAAGGGAACAGAACAACTAGGTAAAAAAAACTATAATTTCACCTAAATTGTAAACACTATTTTTATTCCAAAAGAATAACTTGTAATCATGAAATTCACATGATACAGAACACTGATACCTACCTATTTTTGAGTTTATCTCCATAACTGATTCTCTTTAATGACTTTCTGAGCTTCAGTTAACTTTTCATCAAACATAAAAAGGATAACATTTTGTCTACATACTGTCATAAAAATTAAACTAAATGTATATGAAAACTTATGTGAGATATATGTGATAATTTTTAAACAATTCATAAATCTTTGTTATTAGGATTTTTCACAAAAATAAGAAATTCTATCAGAGGACCTAAGGGAACATGAAGAAATATTTTCAAAGCCACTTTTATATTTTTAAAAATGATCAGAATGATTGGAGTACCAAACATTCCAAAAATAAATTAATTCATTTATTTAGAGCTAGCCAGAGTACATTAACAAATTTATCTAGACAAGTTCTTTTTTATTCATATAATTCATCAAGCTGTTGATCAGGTGGTTGTCTCGGCTATAGCAATTCTTGGTTTTAATAAATATTTGTCACAATTTTTCACAATATTATGCATAAGATTTTAGAAATATTGACATATAAAAATTTATTTAAAAGTGGCTAATAATTATTTACAAATGCTATTGATTATATAATGGAGGAATATTAGGACGTGAAAACCACTGAAAAGTCATGCCATATATACCAGAAATGTTTATGTAAAGAAACAGGCATAAATCAGGAAAGTAGGTAAATTATTGACAATCCGCACATGTAAATGTGTCGCACCCACACCCTTACTGCCAGTTTACTATTATAACTGCATGACCTGAAAAGGTTTTGGAAGTATAAGGGTTCCATATTTGACATAAACACTTTAGAATCCAATTTCTTGGCCCCACTTCTATTTCGATATATTTGATTAGAGGAAAAAAACACTTACTTGAACAGTTTTGCAGGTGATTTTGATATGCAGTTATGTTTGGGAACTAGTAAGATAGTACAATTATTTATTTTACATTTGCAGAAAAGTAAAATGAGTTGTTAGTGGTTAATGTTTAAGTTTAAACCGAGCTAGGACTCAAACTCATGTCTTGTGTTTGCTATATATTTGTTTACTGATCCTGCGTTACTAAATAAATATCATATGGATAGTGAAATTTTATATGGTCTGACTTAAGGGCTTCTGAAAAGGTCTCTAATCTTACCATCAACAATAGGCATGTTCCTATCATTTTACCCACACACCTTTATGATATGAAGGCTTTTGGGGATATTAAAAATTCATTATTTCAAATCAAAATATATGGGCAGGGTATGTGTTTGTGGGGGGAGTTTACACCTTATAATATTTACTAGATAAAACTTTTAGTTTCCCAGTAGCAGTAAAGACATCAGCAGTAATGTGCTGGCAGATGTTTAACCTCTGGTTTGTCTTAGCCCCCACCCCCCAAAAAACCTTACTTGTCGGTATGTATGTGTGTATGTGCCTGTTTGTATACACACATACTTACATATTTGTGTTACAAGCTTAAAAAAGTAAAAAAGTATGAAACACAATTTTAAAATAATAAAAACTATAATACACATTGCAAATCGCATGTAGCCAATTGATAGAATGTTCTGTTGATTTTTGCTGATCTCTTATACCTGAGGCTAATATATGATTGCAATTGACCAATGAGTATAGTTTGGACATAAATGTTGGGTTGATATTGTTGTGTCTGTCTATAAGTAAGAGGAAGCTAAAGCGATGAAGACATGTCCACACTTTACTCATTTAAACATGACATTAATAGATGAATTAGATAACAGATTTTAGACTAGAAAAAATATTTTTAGTTTTTGTGCTATTCATGATATAAGGGATAATGACACAACACATTTTAAGTTTAATCTTCATTAATATACATTGTCCATCACTTTCTTAAATTAAGACAATCAACAAAACAATAAATCAAGTTTTAATTTGTAGTGTTTGCTGCTTTCCATGGATTTCCAGCTACCAATGTGAAACAACTGAATGTGGATAGGGAAGAGATGTGTGGTAGTATAACATTATGCCACATTTCCAATATGCAGGCAGAAGAAACATAAGTATTCTCAAAAGCATGGATAATATTAAATGTAGTAAATTATTTAGAAAGATGCATTGAATATCCATTTTTGTTTTATTATAATATATTTAAATAAAGGGAATTTAATTTTAATAATAGCTCTGTTTAATAACTGTTTTTCAAAATTCCCCCAAATTTAAAAATTGGTGCTCACGAACCAGGATACTCAGCACACCACTGGCTCAGTTAATACTTTAGCTGAAAATATAAAGAAAGAGAACTTTAATATAAAAGGTGAATTCAATAGGGAAGAAAAATGATGCTCCAATTAAAAGTTGCACACTTTAAGATAACCCAGTGCATCTCTGGAGGTAAAATTTCTGCAAAAGAACTGTTTTAGAGTCCTTTTCATATTTGATGTGAAAGTGAGGTCATCAACTAAATTTAGACAATTATATTTTCTTTCTGGAGGAGTAATTTCACAGGAAATCATGGAATCAGAAAAAAAAAAATATTTGTAAGGAAGTCAGAAATAGCCCTAACACAAATAATGCATTGTAAGGAGGATAGACTTGATAAGTTGACCCCCATCACTGCACCCCCCCCTCCCGCATTGCTCTGTTAATGAGATCCTTTTCCAGTTTCAAAGTAATATATTTTGTGAAGTTTAATTACAGATAAACTTTACCAATGCCCCCCTCCCATGCTTTTACTTCTGAGCAAACCCTAGGCAAAAATGATCACAGCTTATGAGGTAGTTTTTGTTATGAGTGCCATACAATTTCAAAAAGAGTTCTTGTGAGTTTGTCATCTGTAAATAGAATATTAAGAAGAAACAAAATAGAAAGGAAAATATATCTGTTTCTAAAGTTTCTTGTCAATATCTTGTCTCTGTGTTAGAAAATTGTTTTAACCTATAAAATTCATTGAGTAGCTATCCACTCAGTGTTCAAAAAATCACAGTGAATTTTAAGTTTTAAAATGATTAAATCCTAAACATGTAATCAAGTTAAAAGAGTGAATTCTCAAACGTAGACCAACTTTGGACATAAAACCTGCAGAAAAGTTACTGAGAATTTGCTTTTGTTTTTGTTTTATGTATCAGCCATAGTTTCCTGTGAATTCACTCAGGAGTTTGAGCTGTATCTTGTCAGAAATTCCAGTGTTCTTCAGAGGAGATTTCTACAGATGACAGAAAAGAAGAGGAAGTCAAATTTCCTGCACAGCAGTGCTAATAATCCAGTTAGTGAAGTCAACTAATTCAAAAGAAACTACTAGAAGTCAACTAATTTAGAAGAAACTACTAGAAATATTTTAGGACAAGATACAACCATACTCTAAATTATATGCTATAAAGATAGAAATTATATAAAATGAATTATACGGTATGGAATATATGAGTGTCATGGACCCTCATAAAGAGAGAAAATGTGTAAGTTAGTGTGTAAATATGTTGCATTTCTACATTTTGTTGAATATTTTTAGATTGTGTATAATCCTGGTAAAAAATCATAGGGGGGAATTAAAATCCAAGATGTTCTCTGCCCTTTGGGATTTCACCAGTTGGTTGGAGAAAAAAAAAAGTAAGGAAAAGCATATATACAAGTTAGTTAAACAGCGATGCAAACTTGATGTACTTAGATTTTTTACAATGAGGCAGTACTCACTGAGTATATTATAAAGGGAGATCATCTTCTGCTGGAATTGGCTGGAAAGGCCTAGCAGAGTAGTTAGAATACATTTGAAGCTTGTAGCTTGGTTAATTTTTTTCTGCTCAATAGGAAAATTAAATTCTAAGAAGAAAGAACAAGAAAGTCAAGAGCTTGGAATCTGAAATGAGAGTGAGATGTCTGATTAGTAGTGATGAGTAACTGAAATTACAGATCACTTGCAGATTTAAGAATTAATACTACATGAGCAGAAGAGAAGGAGGGGATTTTGGAAGTGGGGCTAAGGAGTTGGTACGGCATCCTCATGGGCAATGAGAGGCCGGGGCAGTAGTAATTTCTCCCAGAGAGGGATTCGGGCTTAATAATGTGATAGGGTTAATGTTTCTTGCTAAATGTCTAGGGGTGCCAAGGTTTCTCCTAAATTGGCCAAGATATCCAGTGCACTCAGTAGCTCTCTCCAACTGTCCTTCTCCAACAGTGTCTGGTTGGCTGAAACCATTTATGGTGGTCCTATCATATAATGCTTACCCGGGCTGAAGACTAAAGTGAGGCCAGTGAGGCATTTACCTCAGGAGCAAAATTTGAGGGGCAAGAAAAAACTCAGTAAATAATAAAAATTTATTATTTATAATAATAAGTAATATTTTAATAATAAATATTATTTATTATTTATAATAAATATTTATTTTAATGCAATATTTTAAAAAATCAAAATCAATGCAAAATCCACATGTACAAAATATCAAAAAATTAAATAAAGACAAGATCAGTATTTGTCATGAATATTTGGATTCTCAATCTCATTTGATTCTAACAATCACATGCAAAAAATGTAAGACAGCAATTGTTCCTCCCATTTGATAACCATGGACAATTCACTCACTTGCTTGACATATGGGGAACTAGAATTGAGATCTAGATGTTCGTATGGCAAAAGTTATGCATTTTCTGCTCCAGAAGACTAGCATGTCTTTCTGCAGATGGACACAGACCCAGGGAAGAAACAATTCAGAGAGCTCAGGATATCCATGGTTCTCACTGATTTAAACCCACAAGGTTTGCTGTGGATGATGCTAATTCAGTGATATATCCCCTGCCCCCCGAATTTCTCTGTTAAGACTTCATTGGGGAAAAACAAAAACAAAAAACAAAAATCAACAACAAAGCTTGGGAAGAGATAAACAAGATCATCCCAAAAGAAAAAGAACAGTTGAAGAAATTTTTACTGAAAACAGACTGAGAATAAACTGCAGAGTCTAGTTAGAAGAGTATAAATTATGTGCTTATCATATGCAAATAACATACGGCCCTACTATTTCATACACCTGCATATGTCCCTCGGGGATTAAAACTAGCTGAATTCATTGCACTTCAGCATAGTTCCGGAATTGGATTTACTAGTAAAACCAACCCAGATAAATTTTTATTTATTATTTAGCCAATGAGGATGACTCCAAGGTCACTAATTAGCAGGTTTAATCTCTTTAAACCCCCATCTCATTTGGATTCGGGGCTCTGGTATACATCTTGTGTTCCCATCTGCATTTACTCTGATTTGCCACTTGGACATTCATACTGACCCCATCTGCAAGATGGTGTCTGCCAGCCCAGAAACTGGTCAGTTGCATTAAGGGGCTGGATGCTGGGCCTGGAGATGGCAATGAGGACAGTAGGCAACAGTAGCAGTGGACTGGAGGCCAAGGCCTGAAGCCAGAGCAGATATTCAGTTGATTGGGCCTAGGAGTCGGGACCGAAGCGCTAGGTGCACGGCAGGTGGACTGATGAGATTGCAGGGCAGCAGCATTTTGGAGTTGGCAAAGTTCTGCTCACAGTTTGAGTGCAGCAGCCTTATTAGCCAGGCTGAGGCAATGGATTCAGCCACTGAAGTTCCCTGACAAAAACACTGTCCTACTTTCAAAACTCAAATAAAGTCTCAACAGGAAAGAAAACCTCCTGCATGCGGAAAGGCACTGCTCTTTGACCAAGCACTTTGCTTTCTAGTGGGAGAGAGAAGTATAGAGAGGGTATCAACCTGCCCACCAGGTTAACAATGAATCTCTGTTTTTCTCAGTTACCTAACCTTTAAGATGGAAATAATAACCACCTAACCTATAGCACAAACACGTTATGAAAATTACCAAAATAATGTGCATGATGGAGCTTTAAAAAGAACAAAGCCTCATATTTTAGAAGTTGTCTTTTATTAAAAATTAGCATTGGTTTTGAATATAATAAAATATATTCTTTTGATTTCTTCTGAAAAGGAATTTAGAGTCACCTGAGCTACCATTAATCTTGTATCCAAATTTCAGCTGGAAGGATTTTGTTTATTCCTAATCATAATCCTTGTGTGCAAGGATTCCATACTGCAATCCATACTGTTATTGTTATTTTTTTTTCCTGCCTGGAAAATTTCTTACCTACTATTTTTCTGAGTCAGACCTTTACTCATCTCTTCAAACCCCACCTAAAATATCATTTTCTCCATGAAAAATATCTGTCTCTTTCTTGCCACTTTAAACTTTGAAAATGCAATCTTTGAATTTTATTATGCTACAGCCTCCTTTTTAGAAAACAGTCATTTATGACCTTGAATTATTCCTTCTCACAGATTTTAATCTTCTCTTGGACAAGGAGACCTCTAGGGCTTAGGGCTCCACCCATATAATTCTTCAATAGATATTTGTCAATATGAACCAAAGACTTACTCTGGAAATTCTACACATTTCCTTTGATAAAATATATCTGAGCATATCTAACTGTGTCTTCAGTGTTCTGAAACAGAAGTACTAAGTATAGTAGGAATTTTATTTTTTGCTTTGTTTTTGTGAGTGAAGCTACAAATATTAGAGGAGTATTTCTGAAACAACAATCTATAATCTTAGTAAAACTTTCACTAACCATGAATGAACTGGCAGAAAGTATCCTGCAGAAGACCTCCTAGGTAACCTTAGGAGTTATAATGAAACAAGCAGTCCATAAGATGCAGAAACAAATTTATCTTACTCACCTAGAAGAGAAATTATGCAAATCTTAATGCACAATAAATCACAGCAATGTATATAAAATCCCCTAGCATATTTCTATACTAGAGAATAGAATACCAATAGGTATTCAGTATATGCTAAACTAAAAACAAAATAAGCAAGAATAGTAAACATATTACAGATAGATACCACAGTACTAAATAGAACAACCAAAATGGATAAAAACCATCTCATTTGCTCATTCCTCCCTGGATCAGGTGTAGCACACACCCACCTTTCATCCAAGGAGTCTGTTAAATGAGTACATATATGGAGAAGGTCATCATGCCTCTCACCGACAAGTTGGCCAAATCAGAGTGTATCATGTCAGCCTGGTTTGGTTTGCCTAAGGGGAAGACACGCTGTCAGAATTCTTTACCATCTCAAGTCCAGTGAGAAGTTAGGAGAATGCAGTTGCAACATTAATTCCATTTATCTTAGGTCAGAGATCTGATGTGACTTGTCTTCAGACCTTGGGCCAAAATATAAATGCATATTTCAGATTAAAAGACCTTTATCTAGCTAACACATCTGTAGCAATGTATTCTTTTTTTTTTTTATTGCAGCATATTATGGGGGTACAAATGTTAAGGTTATGTACATTACCCTTGCCCCTCTTCCCCCTCCAGTCAGAGCCTCAAGCCTGACCATCCCCCAGACAGTGCACATCGCACTCATTATGTATGTATATACCCATCCCCTCCTCCCCTCTCCCATCTGCCTGACACCCGATAAATGTTGTTCCTGTGTGTCCATTTAGGTGTTGATCAGCTAATACCAATTGGCTGGTGAGTACATGTGGTGCCTGTCCATCCATTCTTGGGATACTTCATTTAGTAGAACGGGTTTCAGCTCCATTCAGGAAAATACAAGAGGTGCTATATCACCATTGTGTAGCAATGTATTCGTAATGAGATCCTAGGAAACCTGGTTTCTTGTGACATGTAGCATTTACAAGGCACGTGAACAAGCCACTTAACTACTCTATGCCTTAAGACTAGGGTGAACATTTGCCCTTTATTGCTTGTAATAGTTCCTGTTTATGCATATTTTATCTGCCTAGTTAATATTTTTCATTCTTAGAAGTGTCTGCATTTGAGAAATAAATTATATGGTTATCCTATTTATCAAATAAGGATTATGAGAAAATGATCTTTAAGGTCTTATGTTGTTATATATTTCCATAATTTTAACTAATTGAAAAAATATCCAAAGTGAGATCCAATTAAATATATATGTATATATATTTGAGTGTCCTATTGCTTTTATATTCCATATGTAACAAATTCATAATACCACAAATGCCTTTCCAGAGCCTGACTCAACTCAGAGAGCACATTGATATCCCCAATCCTTTACCAGTGTTCACTGATAGAGAGATGAGACTAGACAGAGTAACTTCACAGACTAAATGTAAAACCTTTTCTTACTTATTTTTTATTTTTATTTGTTCTCATCTTTGCTAGCCTATAAAGGAAGGGAGTACTTTTCCTCATAAACGTCTTGTCTTTCAGAATTCATTGGGCTTCAGTCGTCTGGAAGTAATATTTCTCAACAACAACAAAAAAAATAAAATTTATAACAGCAAGAAATGTAAATTTAGTTTGTGGATAAAAGCAAGAACATTAAAATAGGAAGAGTTGCCATGGATAGAGGCAGGTTGACAAATGCTTCTGAGTGAAGGAGAGATAAGTGTTAAAATATGAGGAAAATGAGAGAGTACATTCAGATTTGCTAGGTCATATCCTTGGCTGTGGATATTTGTCAGATGTTGTGACAGATGTGCCTCCTAGTATGACTTTTGGAAACAGGCTATTGTATTTTTTAAAGAAGAATTCATATACTTAGTCAATATACTGGAAGTAGATATATCAAGGAACATTTAAGATAGAACAAGGAAGTCTAAGAAGACAATAAGCCCAAGTTATGAGTACAAAGTTTTCCCCCCAAATGAACACACACATACCTTGCATCCCACAGCATAATGCTCTTGGGACATGTGTTTGGATGGGTGAAGGGTGACAGCTTTTAGTGAGTTGAGAAGAAAAGTAATAGCAAAGACGATGATGTATGATGTCTTTAAAATTGCTTTGACTTTAGCCTGTGTCTTTGTCTCTTAGATTGCTCTGTTTAATGATGTTAAATAATCTCAAGTACACTTTGAAGTTGGGTAACCCACAAAGCTCTTTGGAATAGCTTTGAAGTTAGATTCTGTAAAGCCTCAAATTGAAGTATAATTCAGGAATCCTGGATGTGGTATACATCTTCAGTCACTGTGATATGAAAGTGGTCAGATAGAGACTCCATCTGAAGAGCACAAAGTCAAATGGGAAGTTGAAAAGTTTGCCTGCTGAGATAACCACTTTTAATATGTCAAATTAATATTTTCCACATTTTCTTTATTATGAAAAGAAAATTTAAAACTATTGTTAACATGTTTTAAAATGTTTGTTAATATTGGTTTAAATTTTTGAGAGTTATAAATGTAAATTAAATCATGTCTCCACTTAGGACAGAACAGAAAAAAAAAACCTGGAGGTAGAAAAGTAAACAGTTAAGTGGAAGGGAAAATGGAGAGGGTTTAAATCAATGTCTGTTCAAGATTTCAAGTTCCCAAAAAGAAGGAATTAGGTAATGTGTATTTATCATTGTTTTGTGCCCAGCAAAGCAGCATATAAACTTTAAATCTTCCTATAGGCTTTCCAATTGAGGAGACACAGGAAGTCATAGAGGCCATTCATCTTATGGAGGAAACTGCTGCTGGCAAAACACTTTTGTGGGTACTATTTGGGAGAATCCAAAGAAATGAAAAAGGGTTCCCATTCTTTTGTAATTCAGATTGAATGCACTAAGATATAGTACTAGGCTTAAAAACAATCTGGCACACACACTAAAAACAGGTGTATATGAGGAAACACACAAGGTCATTAAATACATGAAGAGATGTTCAAACTCGTTAGTAATGAGTATAATGTGAATAAAACCCTTGTAAGTTTGTATTTAATGCAACTTGATTGGCCAAAATTAACAAATCTATCATACTAAATGTTGAAATATCAATAGGCCCTTTTAAACACTGGTAGTGAGAGTATAATTTGGTACAGCCACTTTGGAAAGCAGTTTGATACTGTCATGTAAAAGTGAATATTCATATAACCTATAACCACAGAGATGTAATTCCTTGGCACATACCCAGGAGAAAACATTTACACACATTCACCAGAAGATATATAGCAAAATTTATAGCAACACCATTTGTAATAGCAAGAATCTGTGAAAGGAAAAAAAACAAAAGTTTTCATCAAAAAGAGAATAGTTATTTAGTTTGTGGTAATTAATACAATGGGATAGCATACATCTGAGAAAGTAAACTATACTCACATACCATGATTTAGATGAGTCTAAAGTTTATATATTATATATTAATATATAGTATATATTGATATATATTACAATATAATACATAATATATAATATATAAGCATCAGCTTATATATTATATATATTAATAAGTCAGGAAAATAGCTAATACTAAACTTGATATTATTTGGGGGAAAAGGGGGTTGCTTTTTTATTTTTATTTATTTTATTTTATTTTTATTTTTTGTTTTTTTGAGACAGGTCTTGCTCTGGTATCCAGGCTATATTGCACTGAAGTCATTGTAGCTCACTGCAACCTCAAACTCCTGGGCTCAAAACATCCTTGTGCCTCAGCCTCCCTAGTAGCTGGGACTACAGGCTTGTGCCACCACACTGAGCGGGGGTACTTTGTTTTGGGGTTTTTTTTCTGTTTTTTTTTTTTTGTTTGTTTGTTTGTTTTTGGTAGAGATGGGGTTTCACTATGTTGCTCAGACTAATCTTGAACTTCCGGCCTCAAGTGATCCTCTTGCCTAGGCCTCCCAAAGTGCTAGGCTTACAGGCATTGGCCACTGCACCAAGGCCAAACTAGATATTACTGAGATGTGTTTAGTCTTAGCAGTCTGTGTGTATGTGCATGTAGAATATAAAAATATATTTATACATTTATATTATATATATATAAATTCTCAATTTTTGGTTTCTTTTGTAAGTAGCTGGGTACGGTCAGGAGGAGCTCATTAGAAGCTGGAAGTATTTCTCAGTGTTCTACTTGCTGGATTGACTGGAGTTTCACATATACTCATTATATTATTCAAAAAATACATAGATACTTTTATAAATGCATGCCATAATTATAGCATTCCAAGTGTTCAGCTCATAAGAGGCAAATGTTGCTAAATATAATAATGTCATGGAAATGAAAAGAGCTGTCTTGTGTGTTGTCAGAATTTTCACATATATTGTTTCCTTTGAGCCTTAAAGCATTCCTGGTGTTCATGATATAGGTGAAGAAACTGAAACTAAAAAAGGACCGAAGTGATTAAATCAAAGGCAAAGGGCTAATCTGAGAGTAAAAGCTGATTCAGCAAAGTCTCAGGTTATAAAACAATGCACACAAATCAGTAGCATTCTTATATGCACATAAGAGTCTAGGTGAGAATAAAATCAAAGACTGAGTACCATTCACAATAGCTACAAAGAAAATAAAATACCTAGGAATATACTTAACCAATGAGGTGAAAGATCTCTATAAAAAGAATTACAAAACACTGAGGAAAGAAATCACAAACACCACAGACAAATGGAAAAACATGTCATGCTCACAGATCGGTAGAATCAACATTGTTAAAATGTTCATACTATCCAAAATGATTTACAGATTCAGTGCAATCCCCATCAAAATACCAATGTCATATTTCACAGATCTAGAAAATATAATTCTATGCTTTGTTTGAAACCAGAAAAGAATCCAAATAGCCAAAGCAACCTTAAGCAAAAATAACAAAGCTGGAGGCACCACATTAACAGACTTCAAACTATAATACAAAGCTATAGTAATAGAAACAGCATGGGATTGGCACAAAAATAGAAACATAGACCAATGGAACAGAACAGAGAACTGAGATATAAAACCATCTACATACAGCCAAATGATCTTTGACAAAGCAGGCAACAATACACACTGGGGGGAAAAAGCCCTATTCAATAAATTGTGCTGCACAAAAATTAATTCTAGATGGATAAAAAAATAACTGAAAATAAAGCATGAAACCATTGAATTGTAGGAAAAAAATTAGAAAAGCTCTTCTAGATATAGGCCTAGGTAAAGCATTTATGAAGAAGAACCCAATGGCAATCACAGCAACAACAAAAGTAAATTCCACTTGGTTAAATTAAAAAGTTTCTGCACAGCTAAGGAAATAATCAACAGAACATAGATAACCACACAATGGGAGAAAATATTCATAAGTTATATATACAATAAAGGGCTAATAACCAGACTCTATAAAGAACTCAAGCAAGTCAGCAAGTAAAAAACAAACAACCCCATTAAAAAGTAGGCAAAAGACATGAACAGAAGCTTTTCAAAAGAAGGTACAAAAATGGCTAATAAACATATGAAAAAATGCTCAATGTCAGTAATCATCAGGGTAATGCAAATTGAAATCACTATGAAATATCCCAGTTATAGTGACATTTATTAAAAACTCCCCAAACAATAGATGCTAGCATGGATGCAGAGAGAAAGGAATGCTTATACACCATTGGTGGGACTGCAAATCAGTACAACCTCTATGAAAAACAGTATGTAGATTCCTCAAAGAATCTACAAGGCCTCCAAGTAGACCTACCATTTGATCTGTCAACTACCCACTGCTGGGTAGTTACCCAAATGAAAAGAAGCCATTTTATCAAAAAGACACCCATATCCGAATGTTTATAGCAGCACAATTCATAACTGCAAAGATGTAGAATCAACCCAAATACCCATTAATTTGTGAATGAATTAACAAAGTATAGTATACGTATACTATAGAATACTACTCAGCCATGAAGAAGGATGAATTAAGGCCTTTTGCAACAATTTGGATGGAACTAGAGCCTGTTATCCTAACTGAAGTATCTAAAGAATGTAAAAATAAACACCACATGTATTCATTATTAAACTTGAATTAACTGATGAGCACACATGTGCAGAGGAAAGTAAAACTCAGTGGAAATCAAGTAAGGGGGAGGAAGGAGGAAGAGATGGGCAAAACCTACCTAACAGGTATAATGAATACTATCTGGGTGATGAGCACACTTATAACCCCCAGTCAAGCATAACAAAATTGATACATGTAACCAAAAACATCTGTACTCCTATAATATTTTGAAATTTAAAAAAAATAGTTTTCTGAACTTGTTGAATATTTTCTGCCACTTTTGGCCACCTCTTATGGAAAACATCATCACTCTCCCACCTTATACTACTTAGGCAATAAAACAATGGTAAAAGGATATATTAGAATAAAACATGGGCATGACTTTGGGGGGGAGCTAAATAAATGATATTTCAGACCTCTGAACTTTGGCTAGTCACTCTATAAATGGGCCAAAATGAGGGGGGCATTCTCCTTTTAATATATATTCATTCTTTGACTTATCAAGAAATGGAAAAGAAAAATCCTTCACCTTCACAGAAGAGTCTGTGCCTTCATTTGATCTGATATTACAGAGAAGTAAAAAGATTTTTCCTGATCCCAGTAGAAACTAATGAAATGTTTCTATATTCCCCAAGGATAAGTGTCACTGAAGAAGCCAATACTGAAATAAGAGTAGCATGGATTTTTATTAATTATTTCAAAGCTTGTGAACTAGACACCCTTCTCCCACAATAATGCATTCTTCATACGTGTCTGGATAAAGGTGATGAAACTTCTGAAAAAAAGATCATGGGACAAACTTTTAATTTCTTTTAATTTGAAAATGAGTAGAAAAACTCAAGGCCCCCTACCCTCAGATTTAGAGATTCATCTTCGTCAAATCAGCTCTACCTAGAAATTACCTGTCTCCATTGACTCCATCAACTAATTTAGTAAACATTAAATACATTACAAAGACCACCTCAATAGAGATACACATAGCTAGATGATAAATGTGACTGTAGCAGCTGGATAAAGGCTGCAGTAGCCAGGGAAGTTTTTAAGAAGAGGAAGAACAATCCAGGAGACAGAATATCACACTGGGTCAACAGGATCTGTGTAGATTTGGGAACCATGAAAGACATTTTAATCAAAGGAAGACACACCATCCCTATAAATGTTCCCTGGACAAAAGGTTATCTCTCAGGCCCTGAATCCTGTGAATGCACCTCAGCCACAAAAGAGCCATAAGATAAATGGTATGCTTCCCTGACAGCGGCAGCAATCTGTTAGGGGACTGGTCTATGAATTTGAGGGCAGAGCCTCCTTGCACTACAAATTAGTTTGGGTAGGAGTCTGTATAATCGGCTGATGTGGAGTTTGGTAATGTGAACTTTCTTCCCAACATAGGCTCCCTTATTATCTGCTCTGCGATCTGGTATTTCACCACTCAAGTATCATCTCTCTATATCTTATAAAAGTTTCATTCTCCAAGAGACATTGCTTATATGCCCCATTCCCCAATATGCAGAGCATCCAATGCCTTTAGCATTGGACGTAGCATTAAGGCACCTCAGAGAAAAGATTGTCTGGCTGGAAGAAGACCACTAAGTAAAATAATCATTTACTGGGGTATTTAGGCCCCAGGAAGGACATTAGGGTAGGGCCTGTGGGGAAAAAAAGTTAGAAAGGCATCCCAGTCAACCATTCTCTCCATGTTTATTCTCGCAAGAGCTGCATTGAAACCTGGCTTCAAAGAAGTGGACTTGGCTGTACTTCAGCAGTCCAATCTCTCCCCACCAGGGTGAGCCAAACCATTTCCCTATTTTGGTGCTTAACCTAATTTGGAATCCTCCTTTGCAAAATGCCTTTACCACCTGCCTGAGGTGAAAGGAACAAAGCTCATGCCAACTGACAGGAATGTTTTCTGCAAGGCTGAGTTAACAGGGCAACCTTACATTATCTTTTGCTGAATAAGGAGATTTTTTCCCAACAGCGAAGGCTGAGAATGTACTTTTCTTTATTCTTTTAAATGAAACTCAGGTTAAGTGGAGAGCAGCCAAAACAGCAGATTTCACACTTTGGGGGTGACGGCGGTGTTCTCCTGTCCTGAGGAATGAAGGAATGCACGGGGAAGGAAAGTGAGGAAAGTGTGTTCTCTCTATAGACCATTGCTAGAAAAGCAACCCAATCCCAGAGTGGAATATCTTCTATGGAGCACTCTTGTGCTAATCAAGTAATTCCTGCATAATGGCAGCCCTGTTATTACTTCTCATTATTCATTAAAGGACAAGCCCTAAAAACTTGTCTGGACCGTTGCAACGATCCCATGCCTAGAACACAACCTTCACTGTATCACCAAGGTCACTTTCTCCCAATATCTTCTGAATTTTGTCTCTACAGTTTTCAAATGCTTACAGGGTCTCTCTAGCATCCATAGGATGATGTGTGAATTTAATTTGACTTGTAAAGTCTTCTACATGCAGGTCCAGGCTTACCTTTGTAAACTAAAGCCCACCTATTCTCTTAACAAGTGCTCTTCTATGGCCAGACCTCTGTGGCCAGTTGATTCTATTGACTTCTGCTGTTTGCCCAATTCTACTAATTTATCCTGTAGTTCCCTCAAGTGGATACAACATGTGTTCTTTTATAAAATTTTATCTACCCTTTATGTCTTCCTCCTCCTCCCTAACATCTTCCTTATTACTTCAGAACATACTGCATTGTTTCTCTCCACATTTTTTGCAGTATTTATAGCTAAGATAACCCCACACTGTGCACTGTGTCATAATAAAGCTTGACTTGTTGTGCATATCAAGTATGCTCATCGCATTCATTTAATCAACTAGAGTGACTAAATTATTACTTTCTCAAGTTCGGTGCTGAGTCTTAGGCTGGTTTCTCTCCTCCTACCAAAAACCAGCAAAACGGTCATGTTCATGATGACATTGTAAAGTGATTTTGCATTATTAATTTAAGCCAACAAGAAATAAATGAAAGTTGTCTCCATTAGACGCACTATGCATTTCATACTGACTGCAAGAAAGAAGAATTAGGAGTGCAGTTTTTTTTTTTTAAGAATTCACTGATGTTTTCAGCTTCAGGACAAGTCGTGAAGGATGCTGCAGTGGGTTGAATAGTATGCTTCAAAATTTCATGTCTACAGGCAACCTCAGAACGTGACTTTATTTTGAAATAGATTCTTTGCAGTTATAATTAGTTAAGTTAGGATGGGTTCACACTGGTGAGGTTGGGCCCCAAATCTCATGGTTCATGTCATTATAAGAAGACAAGAGGACAGGTTGAGATACACTTGGAGAACAAAGACACGTGACAATGGAGGGAGAGATTGGAGAGATATGGCTACAAGACAAGAAAACCAAGGACTGCCGGGGGCCACCAGAAGCTAGGACGAGTCAACACTTCCCTAGAGCCTTCATAAGAAGCATGGTGCTACTGACGTCTTGATTTCAGACTTCTAGCCTCAAGAATTCGGAGAGAATAAATCTCTGTTGTTTAAAGACCCATAATGTGTGGTAATTTCTTGCAGCAGCCCAAGGAAATGAATGCAGATGCTGAGTGTTGTGTTAAGTGCCCTGAATGCGAGTGAGGCACATCATTCAGAACGGAAAGCTTAAAACTAGCTGAAAAACAGTTCTGACCAGGTAAAATCTCTTTCTATAGATGGCTTCAAAAATAGAATAGCTTCTCATTTTTCTGGGATGGTTTTGGTGTGATCCTACTTGAAAGGAGGTGAATGAACCAAGTGACCTTTCAAGATTTTCCTCAATCCTTTGATACCGGGATTTACGAACTCTGCTCACTTGATAATCTGGGTCAGCCTTACTGATGCGTTCATATTTCCAGAATAGTTCTGTATCTCAAAACTTCTACTAGAAGCAAACAAATTCCCTCATAGCCCTTAGGCGTCCTCTTTCTACACAAGCACAGCCATATCTTTGTTCAAACTTACACATTTGCTCTTACTAATCTCCTTCGAAGGATGCCCCATTGCATGCCTTCTAGGCTGTTTTGTTCACTATTGTAGGCGGCACTGTTTGATAAGGTTTGGGCTTTGTTTTTCTTTTTAACCAATGGGATTTAAAGCATTTCATTAACAATAATTAGTTAACAATATTTCTGAAAACTTCCATACTAGTCATAATTGGGTAGGTGGCAATACTAAATAATCCAAAATTATAGTGGTTTAAAGCAAACAAACAAAAACATTATGCCTCGCTTACCCATCATGAATGTCCCCTGGTCAATGGGAGGTTTTGTTCCCCACCTACTCATTTAAGAAGGCAGGTATACTCGAGTTCTGACATCTGGAACATCTCGGAAGCTGGAAAGGAATGTGGCGAATGGTATACTGTTTCTTAAAGGCTTCCACTTTGACATGACACATGTCAACTTACTGTCACATTTCACCAGCCAGAGTGATAATATGTTCACACCTAACTTCAAAGGGACAGAGAAGTGCAATTCTACCGTGCCTTCCAAAGGAGAAGGACTGCGAATATTTTTAATCAGTGTAAATGATAACCAGCATTCCAAGCCACAGTTCAGAGTATTTGTTACTCTACTTTATGTATAGTATCATAGGTACTCAGCCACTGTGTCCTACTAGTGTTAAAGGAATTTATGTTCTTGCTAAGAAAGTAATTAATTCTCCTTGACAGGGAGTCACAGATAGGGACACAGAATTTGAGTTGAGCCTCTAAACAGAAACAGTCGTCTCAGGACGGCGAATGTTTGAAATAAGTTGAGCAGAGAAAGCAGAAGCCCAGTTCCAGAGCCGTGGAAGAAACTGAAATGTTTGGGGCCTGGAAGAAGGAAATAGGAAGTTCAATCTGACTAGAATATAAGCATCAGGAGCACTGGAGCAGTTCAACAATTTTGATTCTCCTCAGATCTCTCTGCTTGCATTTATGCCTACAGTTCTACATCCCAGTTCCTGTGGGACTGTGATCCTGCAGTTCTCACCCAGGATGTCTCTACCAGATCTACAGCAGTTTAACTGTTGCCCATCCACAAGACAGGAACAAGGATGAGGCGAGCAACCCACTTAGGGTGCAGCATTTGAGGAGGCACTGGCTCCTAATGCTGATCTTGCAACTTCTCATGCCAAAGAACAGCTACCTAAAAATGAAGCATCAAAGCTACTGTGCAAAATAAAAAAAAACAAAGTTAATTTTATTTTTTCACTTCCTTTTCATATAGACCAAAAGAAATCTATCCAGAACTCCTGCAAATCCATATGTTAATTTCTGGGGTGCTGGTGTTCTCCATTGCCTCCCCCCACACACCAAGTTTTCCTGTACTTGACTTGCCTGCTGCGTCCCTACTGTGTGTCCCTTCGTCCATATTTCTAGTAGGCTCCACCAGCCCTCTCACCTCCCTGAAGTTCTTTAGTCCTAAGGATGATAAAAGCTTTCATTGTTGCTATCTCTGAATGCTTCGCTCTCTTCTTTTTTTTTTTTTTGTAAACCTACCGACACTTCTATAAAAAGTCCCTTCATTAGTTTCATGCGAACCTGAGGTAGCTTCTGTTTCCTTGTAAGAATCTGACTGATACAACCTATTGAATCCCCAAAATTGATGAATCTGCATGTTTTCCACAGGAGAAATGTAAGGGAAAGGACAGATTCCTGTTGTATTTATCCATCCTGACTCACATAGACCTTGGCCTTAAGTGACTTCTGAGGTTGATCACATTCTATCATCTATTTGCATGATGTTCTCCTGATTTCAAGATTATGGAAAGGCCTTTTCACACTTTAAAATAGCACGCAAACCCATGATTTAAAATAATAATGATAGAAAAATAAAAATACTCATACTTTCCTCAGCACAATTCTGAAGTTTCTCAAGAGAGAAAAAAGAAAGAAAGAAAAAAAAAAAAAAGAAAGAAAGCTGTTTTCCTGATGGTAGGAACCCACTAAGAACTTTATAAAGAAAACAAACTCCCCTCGGGCAGTAATCAGTGGTCAGACAGTATCTGACAAGCACAGCGGAATTTTAGCTATTGCTCTAGGGTTGTTTTTAGTTCTGGTCAATTCCTTTGCTAACTGGGATATGAAAGGAACCCAAGTGAAAATAGTCTAAAGGGGGAAAAATAAGCAAGATAATGTAAAACAAACTCATTATATCTGGAATATTAAGACTTTTTCCTTAGAAAATTTGCTTCTTTTTGCCCTAGAGCACTTGAAAGTTCTGAAGATCCATTTTATGCAAAGTCAAAATAATATTTTACATAACACTTATTTTAGGTTTAAGGGCTTGCTACAGTGAAACTGGAACTATAGTGAATTTAAAGCAGCAAAATAAACTGAAGAGGCCCCATAAAAATATATAGGCAGTAGTCAACTGATGTAAGCAAGTAAACTTTATGGTAGGAGACCCCTGATTTGCGTTACACCTAAACTCTCTTGCCTCATTCTGGAGCCTCATGCAGCCGTTGCATCTCTTCTTAGACTTTTTTTTTCTTCTCAAAAAGGAACAGCAGTCCTATTTCCTGACTAATTAGAATGGTTTATAATTAGTTTTTGGCCTGTAGGAAGGGATTAATCTCTGTAAGAGGTGTGGAAGATTCAGCAGCTTCTGTTAGCAAGGGTAATTCAAGCCAACTTTTTATTTATTTATTTATTTATTTATTTATTTTTATTTTGTGTTTCGTTTAATAGAAAGCTTCATTCTCCAGATTTCATTTTGATGTCAGGGGTAAAGTGAACTCCCTTTTGTTCACACAAATTTTAAACTACATTTTCAAATTCACTCTCTTCCACATACAAACCTTTGGGTTTTAAGAAGTCACCACATGTCTCAAGATTAAGCATCTGCTGATTGTCACAGCTTCTTAAAAAGTACATAATTGTGCAAACCTCATAACCCCCACCACCATCAAGCAATTCCACAAAGAGCCTCTGCTAGATGCCGTGAGACATGAAAACCCAAGGGCAGAGTCTTTCTAGGTATTTACGGGATAGCTGAAAACTATACCTTATTGATAATGAAATCAGCTTAAACTAAGCATCAATATCATTAGGCAAAGAATGTAGGATTAGATGTTATAAGAGCTCTAGCTATAGTAAGAAATGTAATTTTAGAGGAAATCGCTCAAATTATGCCCCTGCCCCCAACCAGGAGTATGATTTGGGGAAGTCTTTCTCCTCATTAAGATAATAAACAACACTGTTTCTGTGGTTTTCTCCTGGTTTAAAAGTTGGTGACTATGGTATTATTTTATGCCAGATGCCTTGAGCATCGGGCAGACTCTATAATCCTTATTTGGCAGCAGGTCCACACTCTCATTGAAGATATTGAGGTAGGTGTGAATGACTTTTAGTATAAAAAGCCCACTCTTAAGTAGAAAGAGTCGCTGTTCCTCTCTCCCCTTATAGAGTTCATAAGGTACACGAACATAATTTTTTTGTGCCTGAGAACTTTTCCTCCTGTTGTATTTGGAAGACATGCAATTAAAAGTTTGACTAGAAGAGTCATCTATTATTGAGATTGTGTAAGGAAGAAGTGAAAGTTGTAGAGTCCCTGGTTTTTCACATCCCAGTTCCTCTGGAATCAGTTCCTTCCCCCAGGATCACGGGAGATAGGACCACTCTCTCCTACCCACCTCAGATTCCCAGCATAGAGCAGCTTAGATCACTCTCACGAATCAGATCTCCGTTTTGCTGCAGTGACTAGATAGACTCAGAATGAAAGTGAAATGGGGATACGGAACGAGAATACCAGAGAATGGATGGCCAGATTTCAAAACGGTGTACTCGGGTGTTCTGCCAATTTTTATCCTCCACGTTGGTCTTGTCCCCTTCCTACTGTGCCAGTTCAAATCCCAACGTACCTTATTCATCTTTAAAAGTCAAGTATAAATTCTTCCTTTTCAAAGCCGTATATGGGGGACATTACACTGTGAACTCCTAAAACAGGCAGTGTCTCTTCCAGATATAAAGTGGCTAAGAATATATGCTTTTTAATCAAACCCCATACGCTCACACCCTAGCAAGCCTATTCACTAGCTGTGTGAATGCCAGCTATGCAGATTACATTATGCCAGAGCTGAGTAGAGCTCCGTCTGAATTTGTCCTTTGAAAGTTCCATTCTATGCATTTGAGACCACCGTTCTCTCCAACTCATTCTAGTCGTGTCCCATTTGGAAGAGAAGATAAATATCTCAGATTTGGTCCTTGTCACAAATGCATATGTTAAAGTAAGTACTTCTTGGTTTCTACATATTCTCCTCCTAATATATACACCAGCATGAGCATAATCTATTTTACCACCTCTTTGCCCGTGAACCCACAGTAACACTGCAGTGTGAAAGCATTTCTTGGTCTCTTAATACATTTCTCCCCGCTCTGGGAGGACCAAAGAACATGATAGTAACTTTTTTGAAAATCCAAATGAAGGATCAATAAATGTCCCATAGTGGCTCCAGTTTTGGAAGTGGCTATTTCTGTCAAAGTGGCCAGAGAGACCTCCTGATGGCCAAAGGCTAAAAAGCATGGATAAGAGTAATGAAGCAACAGAAATGGTAACAACATAAACTTCTCTGTGCTACATAATAAGAATGAAATGTGGAAAAAGGACTCTCCCAGACATACTCAGATACAGATGCACATCTTCAAAAATGACTGAAGCCTAGAGACAGTTGTTTGTAATAATGGTAAAAATTGCTACTATTTTGTTAGTTCTAATTAGGTATAAAATACTTATGCTTTTAATCTCTAATTCTTAACACAATCTCCCAAGAAGCTGCAGTTATCTTTATCATATGAAAATGACAATGAGGCTCAGAGAGCCTGCTCGGCTGTGACTCTGGCACACGGCTGAGCCTGGTGCCCTCTCAGGCAGCTCCTGCTCCACCCCGCACACAGCTCTGCATCCCACCTGTCACCTTCACACTGAGTTATCCTTTTACTTTTATTGTGTATGATTTACAGATCCACCCACAAGACAATTTACAGAATAAGCGGCTAAGTTCAGACAATGAGCCCATTATTTGAACAGGAAATGCCTCAGGGACCATAAAGCTATCCTAGACTACGCCACCATCTAAGCCTCCAGCTTTGAAATTCAAAACCTAAAGACAATAACCTTGGCATTCTCTCTTTCTCTCTCTCACCCCTCCCCTTTAAATATATACATATATGCATATATATATTCATATCCAATCAGTGTATCTATGCATATGTCTATCATCCATATCTACTTAACTGAGATTGTTTATTGCTTGCTTTGAGTATTATAATCTATCTCATCACCAAGACTGTAAATTATTTGCATTTATTTTTCACATGGTGTTGGATAACCAATAGATGATCTATATGTACATTTATTCCATCTTGTTTCTGAAATGTAACATGTATTAAATCATAACAATATATATCTCTGTGTTGAAAAAATACCCTCCTCCATATTTTAGGGGTGCTTCCTTTTCTAAGAGTAATACTGAAGTGTTCTCAATAATCACAATATAGACACAAAAATATGGTTGGTATGCTCAGTAAGAAAAAGATAAGCTGTCAATGTTTGAGAAACAATGGTTACTAAGAAAAAAAAATAGAGGCCATAAGATAAGAATAGCAAGATAATGTGAACATATTTAAATCAGCAATGTCCAGTGAAAATCATCCCAGAGTACAGAGAGAACCATCAGAAGAAATGTCAGAACTGTGAGCATTTTTTTTTAATTTATGCAGAACACGTGAGGGCCCAAGGATGGTAGGGAGGCAAACAGGACACATAGTTCATTCAGATGAGGGCCTTGGTGGAGAGACAATTGTGAATGCAAGATATGCACCTAACAACTGTGTTTCTCCTTAGCAAATCACTTTCCCAACTAATAAAGTTGGTGTTTCCTAATCACCTAAAAAAAAAAAAAAAAGATATTTAACAATGTAAAAAAAGATCATCGACACTTCGTCAAATAATCACAGTGGTATAGTTTTCTTATACCTAATATTTTATTACTATTAATATTGTTTATTGCTAAGTCCTTAAAAAGGAACTAAAGGCAGACCAAAAACATCAGTAATGATCAGTAGCAGCTGACATTTATATACTACTATTGAACATAATATTCAGAAAAAGATAAATCAGTACCTTCACACAAATGTAACAATAAACACATTAAACTTTTGACTTGTCTTATAGGAAAGAACCAGGAACATGTTATAACCAGTTCAAAAAAATATATGTGTGTGTATATATATATATACACACACACACACACACACATATACACATAATATAAAGAGGGAGAGCGTAAGGGAATTGAATTGCACGTGAATGCAAAAATGTTTTTTGTTTTGTTTTTTTGTTTACTGGGGCAGGGGAGAAGGTCAATGGAAACTCTTTGGAAAAAGAGTTTGTCCATCTATCAGTTCCCTACAATTAATAAATAGGTGCAAAATACAGGCATACCTCCCTTTATTGTGCTTCACTTTATTGCATTTCACAGATATTGTGCTTTTTACAAATTGAAGGTTTGTGGCAACTCCGCACCATTGAGCGAGCCCATCAGCACCATTTCTCCGACACTGTGCGCTCACTTCAGGTCTCCGTGTCAGCGCTTTTTAGTGACAAAATATTTTTAATTAAGCTATGTACATTTTTTCAGACAAAATGCTATTGCACACTTAATAGACTACAGTGTAGTGTAAACATAACTTTTACATGCACAGTGAAACAAAATTTTGTGTGACTCATTCTATTGGGATATTCGCTTTATTGCAGTGGTCTGGAACCGAACCTGCAGTATCTCCGAGGGATGCCTATAGTTGAATATAATGAATAGTGCTAAAATCAGACAGTTCAGAAAGTTGTACTATAAAAAAATACATAGTTTTTCCACTGAAGTACATTTTTTTCTACAGTCTCTTCTCTTTTGATCAAAAATAATCTCAAATATTTTTCTTGATCACAAAATAAGTCAGGTCTCATTTGTCTTAGCCCAGTCATTGACATAGGAACAAGACCGTTAGTTTACTACATAGGCCTGTTCAGCAGGAAAATTTCCTGCTTGACATTTTCATTAGGAATCTCAGATTGGGTTTTTAATAGCCTCTTTAGACTAGGAAGCCAAGCCAAGAAACTCTCACCATCAGATTGTACCTATGGTACTTATAAAATTGAGTGAATTCTTTTCTTTTCAAAGTCTCAAAAATATCCTGAGGTCTTTGTGCCTGCCTAAAACTGACCTTCTTACTCACTTTTCAGGCTGAGAACCCTAAATTTATTCTATAAAGTCAAACTTGACTGTGCAAAAATATCCGGTCATATGTGATTGAATGATGATCATTCTCGAATATGACATTCCAGACAAGGACCTCACTATATAGTAAATATTTTCAATTATGTCCTGGAAATAGATGCCAAATTCTTGCTGAAACTGCGCAGATAACTAAACTGCCATGAAAATACGAATATGCAGTAAGAGACTCCAAAGAATCAAGCATCGAAACAAAGAATAAGACACATTTGTTGATAACATCATAAGGCAAAGCAGCACCCAAACTCTGCTGGATAGAAATATATTTGGGAGAGCTCAATTGTTGACACATCTCTAGGAAAATCCTATCAGCACACAATTTCCTTATATAAAGAACAATATACCCATGAAATTTAACCTAGGAAAAGAACTTCTCTTCAGATTTGACAACTTCTATAAAACTCATTAATAATTAACGTATCAAATAAACCTAATTATTTTGGGCACCTTTTTTGATAAGGTAGAAGAAAATCTTTGTGACTTTTTCAGAGAGGCCTAAAAAAACTCGAAGATAATTTTAGGTGCAAAAAATATCATGAGAATTTCATTTTATTTTATTACATTTTATATTTAAGATTTGGTTCTGAGAAGGGATGAAAAAATAGTTTTCAGGAGATTTGACCTCATAAGATAGAAATAATATTTGTCTATGTATCTGAAAGTGACAATAAAAATGTTTAAAATAGAAAGTAACATGATTGCAAAGAACATTAGCTCTTTCACAAGCAGAGAGACTTCGTTTTCTTAACTAATCAGGATGCAATAGAAGAAATATAAAACACAGAAAATTATTCTGCTAAAACACAAACTCTGTGCAGATTACACAGAATTACATATTGTAGCTTAAGGCAATAAAGAAAGAAAGAATGCATGTCCATCAAAACAGAACAAATTTTGCTAAGATTTTAATACATTTCATAGCTTTTTCACACTCAGTGTTTGCACACTCTATACAGGTATGCCTCATTTAAATGTATTTCACTTTATTATGCTGCAGAGATATTATTTTAATATGTTTTTTGCAAATTAAAGGTTTGTGGCAAACATGCATTGTACAAGTCTATAAATGCAATTTTTCCAACAGTATGCACTCACTTCACATTTTGTATCACATTTTGATAATTCTTGCAATATTTCAAACTTTTCCATTATTGTTATATCCATTATGATGATCTGTGATCAGTGATCTCTGAGGACTATTGTAATTGCTTTGGGACCAAGAACCATGCCTACATAAGATGGTGAGCTTAATTGATAAAAGTTGCAAGTGTTCTAATGCTATACTGACCTGCCATTTCTCTGTTTCTCTCCCTATTCTCAGGACTCCCTATCCCCTGAGACACAACAATATTGAAATTAGGCCAATTAAGAAACTTACAGTGGCCTCTAAGTGTCCAAGTGAAAGGAATAATTGAACATCTCTCACTTTAAATCAAACACTAGAAATAATTAAGCTCAGGGAGCAAGGCATGTTGAAAGCCAAGATAGGCTGAAAGCTAGGCCTCTTGCATCAAACAGTTAGCCAAGTTATGAATGCAAAGAAAAGGTTCTTGAAGGAAATTAAAAGTGCTACTCCAGTGAACATACAGATGATAAGAAAGTGACATAGTCTTATAGATGGTATGGAGAAAGTTTTGGTGGTCAAAACATTCCTTTAAGGCAAAGTCTAATCCAGAGCAAGGTCCTAATTCTCTTCAATTCTGAGAAGGCTGAGAGAGATGAGGAAGCTGCAGGGGGAAAAAAAGTCTATAGCTATCAAAGGCCAATTTATGAGGTTTAAAGAAAGAAGTCATCTCCATAACATAGAAATGGAAGATGAATCAGCAAGTGCTCATGTAGAAGCTGTAACCAGTTATCCACAAGATCTAGCTAAAATCATTGATGAAGGTGGTCACACTAACCAACAGATTTTCAATGTAGACAAAACAGCCTTCTATTGGAAGAAGATATCATCTAGAACTTCCATAGTTAGAAAGTAGAAGACAATGCATGGCTTCAAAACTTAAAAACTCAGGCTAAATTTCTTGTTAGGAGTTAATGCGCTGGTAACTGTAAGGTGAAGCCAATGCTCATTTACCATTCCAACCATCCTAGGCCACTAAGAATGATGCTAAGTCTACTTTTCCTGTGTTTCATAAATGGAAAAACAAATCCTGGATAATAGCACATCTGTTTGCCTAATGGCTTACTAAATATTTTAAGCCCACTATGAGACCTACTGCTCAATAAATAAATACATAAATAACAATAAAACAAGATTCCTTTCAAATATTATTGCTCCTTAACAGTGTACCTGGTCATCCAAGAGCTCTAATGGACATGTTCAAGGAGATTAATATTGTTTCCATGCCTGCTAATACAGCATCCATTTTACAGCTCATAGATCAAGGAGTAACTTTGACTTTCATGTCTTGTTATTTAAGAAGTACATTTTGTAAATATGTAGCTGTCATAAATTCTGATTCCTCTTATAGATCTTGGCGAAGTAACTTGAACACCTTGTAGAATGGATTCACCATTTTTGATGCCATTATGAACATTTGTGATTCATGGGAAGAGGTCAACATATCAACATTAACGGGAGTTTGGAAAAAGTTGATTCCAAACCTCATTAATGACTTTGAGGAAGTCAAGACCTCAGTGAAGGAAGTAACTGCAGATGTGCAATATGGTGGAAACAGCAAGAGAATTAGAAGTGAAGCCCGAAGATGTGACTGAATTTCTGCAATCTCATGATAAAATTTGAACAGATGAGGAGTTGCCTCTTATAATGGATGAACAAAGAAAGTGGTTTATTGAGATGAAATCTATTCTTATTGAGGAGACTATGAAAATTGTTGAAGAGCCAACAAAAGATTTAGAATATTATGAAAATTTAGTTGAGAAAGCAGCAACAAGGTTTGAAAGAAGTGACTCCAATTTTGAAATAAATTCTACTGTGGGTAAAATGCTACTAAACAGCATCACATGCTACAGAGAAATCTTTCATGAAAAAAAGAGTCAGCTGGGCACGGTGGCTCACGCCTGTAATCCTAGCACTCTGGGAGGCCGAGGCAGGAGGATTGCTCAAGGTCAGGAATTTGAGATCAGCCTGAACAAGAGCAAGACCCCATCTCTATTAAAAATAGAAAGAAATTAGCTGGACAACTAAACATATATAGATAAAATTAGCCGGGCATGGTAGCGCATGCCTGTAGTCCCAGCTACTCGGCAGGCTGAGGCAGAAGGACCGCTTGAGCCTGGGAGTTTGAGGTTGTTGTGCGCTAAGCCAATGCCACGGCATGCTAGCCTGGGCAACAGAGCAAGACTCTGTCTCAAAAAAAAAAAAAAAAAGAAAGGAAAAGTCAATGTGGCAAACTTCATTGTTGTCTTAAAATATTGTCACAGCCACTTAATACTCAGCAATCATCACCCTGATCAGTCAACAGCCATCAACATCAAGGCAAGACTCTCCATCAGCAAAATGATTATGACTCACTGAAGGCTCAAATGATCATTAGCAATTTTTAACTAAGGTATATACATTTTTAGGTATAATGCTATTTTACACTTAATGGACCACAGTGTAGTGTAAACAAAACTTTTATATGCACTAGGAAGCCAAAAAAATCGTGTTGCTTACTTTATTGTGATTTTTGCCTTATTGCAATGGTTTGAAACCAAAACTGCAATATCTCTGAGGTATGCTTGTAATTGAAAGCAAATAATATTCTTTTTCCGTGACCCTTTTTCAACTTTTTATATCCATTCAGCTTTTTTCCTTCACAATCCTCATTTTTATTCTGAAACAACCAAACACTTCAGACCAAAATTATTCTCTTTCACCATTACTAAACAAAAGCACATTACCTCACTTCACATACCGAGTTGTAGTTCCCCGCCACAATTGCTCCTAGTAAGTACACTCTCATTCACTTAAGTACTGTAAGTTTTAACTAAAATACCTTCTATTTCACAGAGTAAAATAGGAGGTGGATAATAAATGAATGCATGCATTATATTTAACACTGATTAATCGGAGAACACATTGTTGTTTTCATTAAACCAAAAATATCAAACTTGGCTCATTTGCTAAAGACCTATCTATATTCTGTTCCCTTGATTTTTTAAAGTATTTTAAATCTGGCTTATGTAAATATACATGTTGTTTGCACATTTAAAGTATTAAAGTTCAATTTATTTTCTGGATATTTTAGGAATATTCAATTGATACGTTTACTTATCTTCATAAGCCAGCTAGAACAATTTCCTTTAAGATACTTTAGAGTCTAATTTATCAATACCATGTGGATATTGGAAAACATTACACATTTATACAATGTGAGGTAAAGGCTTACCTGAATTATAGATATAACGACAGACAGTCAAAAATACAGAACTTCAGTTCTAAAATTCAGCCAAAGATCAAGAGTAAATAAAGGACAAAATCTTTCTGGTCCATCAAAAAACTGATCTCTTTGCTGGGAAAATTCTTAGTTTCTTGGAGCTAAAAATAAGATGAATAGAAAAGACTAGCAAATTAAATAACTAGATTCTCTGTTGTCTCTCAGTTAACAGAGTCTAGAAATCACCTAATGGTCAGACCATGAAACTCAACTCCAAATCCAAAAAAAAAATTAATGAACTAGAGCATCTGTTGTCTCTCAGCCAACAAAGAATAGACCTCTATAAACAATCAATCCTTATATAGATATTACTAAATAATCAATGTATAAAACCAAATTCCCAAACATTGCTGCCCGCAATGGGAGATAACTTATTGGCCAGATACAAACCAAAAATTATTAGAGATTAAAATTAAAATTAGATAAATAGAGAGTGATTCAAGTTATATTGCCTCTTTGAAGTCACCTCTGGAAGCTAAGAAAAGATGTGCTTGGGCTTAAATCACACCCAAGATGCCCACCTTTGGTGAGGAAGGTTACCAAGCCCTGGTAGATGAATCTACAGGGTATATTGGTGGAAGATCTCCAAAACTGTTAAAAGATAATTTTCATAAAAAAATGAAATCATGACTCTCTTACAGATATAAAAATGAGCATGTGTTAAATATTTGATATCCCTCATATGAGAGAATGAAGCAGATGTTATAACCTGTTCAAAGGAAAGCATAATTCATATTAAATTACACATGAATGCAAAACTATTTTTTCTATGGTAGAAAAGAAGTCAATAGAAACTCTATCGGAAAAGATAGTTTGCTAATTTACCAGTTATCTACAATTTACACAGAGTTACAAAATAGCTCAAGATAATTAACAGGACTACTTATGAGAGCCCATGGTGCACACACCATGAGGGTATGCTATAGACAATGCATAGTTTTTCACTGAAGTACAATCTCACGTGTGTTATTTTGTAAAATTCTCTTAGCTACTTAGTGTAGTATGAGAAACAGTCACGCTATTCCCATTTTATAGCTAACAGAACAGAGTAAATAAGGTAAGAGCTCATAAGTACCAGGATAACAATATATATTCAGGTGTTTGACCACATGATGCTCTTTGTCCCTCAAGTCTGTATGAGGCACCATGGAACATATAAGAGAAGTTAAATGTCTGGATTGATGAACTTTGCAAGTTTAAATAATTCAAATCATATGAACTTGCAAGAGAAAATATAATATAAATAAGTGTCCGATGACAGTGCTAAAGAGATCAGAAACAAATGTGAACACTTAAAACCAAAATACATCTTTTATCTAAACACTATAATTCAGCATAAAGAGTCTTCAACTTATTTAATAAATTTGCTTTCATAGTGGAAATAGAAAACCAACACAACTTGTTCATATATTTACCATCTTATTCTGCTTTCCACATTGGCCTTATTCTTGGTTTTGCCCTGGGCATTTGTCCAGTCACATAAAAGGACATTTGACTGCACCTAACCGGAAATGTGGGGCAGTCATGGATGCCTATTCAATTATTTCAGGGAACAGCAGCAACCTCTTGTGCTGACTGAAACATCTCCATGTAAACCACTTTGATTTGACCTTAAATCAACTCCTCCTATATTAGATCTCACAGTAATAGGGTCTGTTTGATCCAGAAGTCATTGAAACTGACATCAACCAGGAAACAAACCTTGAAGAGGAATAAACAGTAATCTAGAGAAAAACTTTAAAATGGAGATTGTGCTAGATGGAAGGATAAACTTGAATTGTCAATGAGCGGGTCTCTTTCTCATGGTCTTTCCTTAAATATGAAATCTACATTTCTATGTTCTCTAAGCAAGACTATTGTCCACACTTCTTTTAGAATTTCATATTCGGGCATTCTGGGGTTAACATCACAAAGACGAAAAACAAAGGAAGTAAACCAAGAGAGAATTTAAAATTATGTTTTTAAAAGGCTCAGAGTAAAAAGAATGCAATCAATGTAAGCTATGATGAGAGTGTGTGAGTGAGAAGGTGGTCCAGCAAAAATAAAGGCAAACATATCCAAGAGCAGCTGAGACTTCGAACAGTATTAATAGTACTAGGTTTCTCTTTTTACATTCCTCTTCTTCGATTCCTTTTCTTCCACCTTCTTTTTCTTTGTGGTTTCAGCATGGTTGTTAATATCTTCCAAGGCTATGGGTTTTCTTGTTTCTAGTTAGAAAAAGTTGAGTGGTTTCCTCTGTATGGAACAGCTTTAATCATGTACACCATCTGTATCACTCATTGTGGTCCTTGTGATGGGATATCTTTTTTTTCTTTCTTTTCTTTTCTTTTTTTTTTTTTTGAGACAGAGTCTCACTCTGTTGCCCAGGCTAGAGTGAGTGCCGTGGTGTCAGCCTAGCTCACAGCAACCTCAAACTCCTGGGCTGAAGCAATCTTTCTGCCTCAGCCTCCTGAGTAGCTGGGACTACAGGCATGCGCCACCATGCCCAGCTAATATTTTCTGTATGTTTTTAGTTGGCCAATTAATTTCTTTCTATTTTTGGTAGAGACAGGGTCTCGCTCTTGCTCAGGATGCTTTTGAACTCCTGACCTTGAGCAATCCGCCCGCCTCGGCCTCCCAGAGTGCTAGGATTACAGGCGTGAGCCACCGCTCCCGGCCTGTGATGGGATATCTTGATACATTAAGCCATTAACAGCCAGCTCTGGAGTTGGTGGTTAAGTAAGACCCATCTAAACTTCTAGTACAGTAGGATGAGAATGGCTTTCCATAGAAAATAAGGAGTCCTATTTCCTGGGTGGAGAAGCACTGGATGCTGGGCAGATAGGAACCATCCACCACTTTCCATGTTGGGTTTGGAGAGCCCTGAGAAGTGGAATACTCACTTTGCCAGCATCAGAAGACATGAGCACTATCCCTGCTATTGCTCACAAGCCAGTGTGAAATCATTCACATGATTTCTCCTTTCTGTCTCCCCATCTGTCAAGTAGAGATAATGTTTACCTCATATGGGGAGGGAATACATAATTTGGAAAACTTGTTAATGAAGTTTCTATTTCCATGCAAATTATTTATTCTGGTCAAAATATAATTACTTTCTTCCTTCATCTCTCTCCTCTCAGTTTAAGAAAACATAGCTTGCATCAATGATATAATATTTAGTAAATAAAAATAAAATTAAGTATTATCTGTCAACTTTACTTTGCATACATACCTCTTAAAATATGTCAGAGAAGACATATTAGGTGGTCTGAAATGGCCCTGACACCTGAGATAGAGAATCTCTGGCCTTCCAGGTTCTTCTGCCAAGGCATCCCTGATGGTACTCTTGGAAGTGACTCAGATATTCAGTAGGACTGGAGTGTAGACTCAGGTTTTGATTATTTTGATAACTTATTGAAATTGCTAATACATTCTTACAATTTGCTACCCACTTTTTGACTAGAAAACACTTAATGATTAGTTGAAACACATTCTTTTCGATCGTCTTGAAATATAGAATTATAGGTTGCCATGATGTATACCCTTTTTGTTTACTTGTGAATTTTTGTCTTTGACTGTCCTGAGGATAGTTCAAATGAAACAGATGAATTACCAAATGAGTCTGATTGCTAACACAAAGCCTCAGAATTGACCACTAGCTTACCCTGCGGTTGTGCAGTGATGACACATTGGGGAAAGAAGAGTGATTCTGTCCTTGTCAAAGTTACTGTCTTCTCTGTGGGGGAGAAATGAGCTGTATTGAATCAGTTGGAAACTACGCTGATTGTGGCTTATTTACAAGCAATGAACCTTCTTAAACTGATACGAGTGACTCACACCGTTAGGAAGAGAACATGGTGTGACGTACTGAAGATGCATCATGGAAAATGTGAGATAAATATTAGAAACAGTTCTGCAAAGCTAAGCTTTGATAGGCCAGAAAATGAGTTGCCAAGGCAAACAGTGAAGAGAGTCAATGATAAGCCGAGAGAAGATTCGACCCTTTCAGCTTCCTGATGCTTAAATCTGGTCTGCCAAGACACCCTGGCTCTGAGAGGATGACTCAGTCCTGAAGATTCTCGGGATTGCCAGTGTCACAGATTGTGTCTTCTCAGAACAAGGGGTCAGCAAGACAAGCAAATAGATCAGTCTCTATTAAAGATTTTGGCATACCAGTTGATGCATAAAGGACGAAATTTTCTGTCATTTACATTCCTGATTTTATAAATCACTAAGGTTTTTCTTTTTAAAAAAAATCATCCAGCAACAAAGGCAGAGCTATGGTATGGAGGGCTGTATCTACTACAAACTGTGTCACCATTCTGCTCCAATTATTCAATTACAATTCGTCATTGGAGCAGAAAAATATGAAACTGGTCATAATTTTTAAAAACTAGTTTATTATTTTTATTGTTATTGGGAGGTGGGAAAACTTAGGCCTAGAGAGAAAAAAATGACTTCCAGCAAGTCAAACAAATTTTGAACACAGTTTTCCTCTTTTAATCCACTTTACTAAATTATTTCTAAATTAGATTATTTTACATGAGAAGTATTTTAATATTTTGACCTATAAAAGAAAACACTTACATAAGATATATATTGTTATACATATATTATGCACATGCTCATTCCCTCAAAGAAAAAAGTCAATCGTTTGACTTCAGTAATTTACTTAACATTACAAAAACAGACAAATCAACTAAAAATCAGCTAGAAAGAAAAAACAGTATACAATTAATTTTTTTAAACTTATGTAGCATTTTTTTTTTTTTTTGGACATTGTGATAGTGGAGTAAATGCCATTTCTTATTTATGTATAGACACAATTTTAAATCAAGTATCAATTGTTCTAAATCTTTAGCATGCATCAGAATCATCTTGAGATCTTGTTATTTAATAAAATAAATAGCTGGGACTAACTCTCACAGTTTCTGGCTTGGTAGGTCTGGAGTGGGACCAAGAATTTTTATTTTTAACAAGTAGGTCTGGAGTGGGACCAAGAATTTTCATTTTTAACAAGTTTCCTGGTGATGCTGATGTCACTACTTTGGATATCACACTTTGAGAACTACTGGTATTCTTGCTATAAAATACAAAATTCTAATCCAGGAGTAAAGAAATTTGGATTCTAGTTCTGGCTCAGACAATATCTAGCCAAATGACTTTGAGAAAATGAAATGGATTTTCTGATTAATATTTTTTCAACTGTGAGGGAAGAAATTTAAATTTATTCTAGTCTAATATACTGGGGTTTGCAATTTGCAATATATAGGGTATTAAGATATTTCAATCTTAGTCTATGACTAGATTTGAATTCTTCACTAAAGTCAATTCTTACTTTTTTCTGTTTTTTTTTTTTTTTAATCAATTCATGTGCTTGAAATCTCCCCTTACCCAAGATTTTTGCCATGACTCAACCTACCCGGGTGTAGCTGTTGTTGCATACCCTTATCTTCTCTGCATTCACCTTTACCCACAGAAGGCAGATCACTGGGAGACCCTGACAATCTCTGTCTCTGGGGCTGCTTTCTCATTACAGGAGCATGTTTAGACCAAGCACAGGGCAAGCCGGAATTGATGAAGTGTAAGTGCCCTGGAATCTGCCCTGAAACAATGACTGAGGTGAGTACAAGGATAAATACACTGCTGCCTTGCACCTGGTTTGGGATAATTTAGAAGTGTGCTCTACACTGGCTGCACGGTCCCCCAGTGGGATGGAGCTCCGCTTGTCATAGTTATAACTAGCTTGATTGTGCACATCTGATTGACTTTCATTCTTTTTCTGCTCTTATAAATGGAATTATACAGAATCGACTCTTTGGTGTCTAGCTTCTTTGACTCAGAATAACATTTTTTGGTGTATACTGTTGAATATATCAATAATCTGCCATTTTTACTGTTGAGTAGTATTTCATTGTATTAGTATACCAATAATTTTTCATCCATTCTCCTACTGATAGACATTCATGTGTTTTTTCTATTTTGGCTATTATGAATGAAGCTGCTATGAACATTCTTACACAAGGAATATTATAAACCTATGTTTTAATTTCTAATTTCTATGGGATACACATCCTAATAGAATTATTGGGAAAATACATAAATTATGAATATTAATTTAACAGATAAATCTCATGTATCATATAAAACAGCAAATGAGAAATTATTATACCTGAGTTTTCTGAGATTTGGACAGTCAGCATGGCTACCTCACTTTTGTATAATGTCTGCACCGATAATACATGGTTTCTTCTGATATATATTAAATATATTCTTTTAAATATTGAATTGATATATAGGCAAATAACAATAGTAACCAATTTAAACTGAGTACTTCTAAGATATTCAAATAGCCCAATCATTGGAAAACTTGGGTAACTAGCTAATTAGATTCTGTAAATTGGTGACATGCTCACATATTCTGTGAGGATAAATTTTTATGTCAAAATCCATGCAGTTTAGGATTCTGACAAAATCACCAAGGAACAGTTTGAGTTCCCTAACTTACTAATATTCCACAAAAATCCTGCTCCTCACTGGTTTTTTTTTTTAATTTTTATTTTTTTCTTTATTGAAGTATACTTTACATATCATGCCTTTACTCCATTTTAAGTGTACGATTAAATGATTTTTCAGTGAATTTACCGAGGTGTACAGTTAATCACATAAATCAATTTTAGAGGAATTCCTTTCCCCTATTGAGACCCTTCATTCCACTCCCCAACTACTTTTCAAGCATGTCCCACCCCTCCACAGTGCCCACCACGTTGCTCAGATGTGGGTTACCCCCCACCCCCCAATTCCGAAGTGATCACCCTCACCATTTGAGCACCATAGTGTCAATCAGTCAATACCAGTTTGATGGCGAGTACAAGTGGGGCCCATTCTTCTGGTCTTGTGTCACCTCACTTGGAACAATGGGCTCAAGCTTAATCCAGGATAATATAAGAGGTGCTAACTCACTGTCATTTCTTAAAATTGAGTAATATTCCATTGTGAACATATATCAAATTTTAACAATCCACTCACTAATTGACGGGCACTTGGGTTGTTTCCACACTGTTAATAATATATTAGGTATTTCTTATGTGTCAAATACAAACACCTCCAGCTAGATTCTACAGGCTGCCCAGCTAACTGCCCATCTATTGCTCACTCTCAATGACTTCATCACATGTTTTCATCTGAGAACTGGGCTGTCCCTTCTTTATGCCCTCCTGACAACCCAAGGCATTTCTACCTCCTCAGTGTGGCCCAATCTCTTTCCTTCCTTGGAACCTTCTCCTCTCTCCCTTCATCTTTCACTTTATCCAATCCCCATTCAAACTTATGCTCTGGTTCCATTCTTTGAAGGGGTTGATTTCAGTTGTTTGAATCAGAATTTTAACACTGCAGTACCTTTGATAAAATAATGTCACAGAAATTGACAATTATTTAGAGCTCTGTCACAATTTTTTAATTGTTATTTAATTTAATTTTACTTTATTTTATCTTATTTTATTTTCAGTTTGGCTCTACCAATCTATTGTAGTCTGTGAACATATATTCATATGACTAGTAAATACAGTGTTAAGTGCATCATATTCTGAAATCACTGCTGGTTGATGGATTCTTATACATGGATGTCCTTTACTGCTCATTAAAGTAATAGGTATACCAGCCTCTAGGAAAAGTAATGCTCACCTCCAAGTTATTTCATGTTTTAAAAGTACTTTCATGTGTATCATCCTAAAATGGAATATAAAAATAAAAATCCCTTTCTCTGCTACCTCTATGTTTTCACAGATTTTCTTCTGACTCCCTTAGTCTTTGCCTTCATGTATATAATTTTAGTAATTTTTTTAAAAAAATTATCTTTTAGTATGTTAAACGCACAGTCATATTTTAATTTTGGGTGTGACTGACATTTCTTATTCTGGATTTTTTTTTTCTATTTATACACTACTGTTCTAGGTTGATGACCAAAACTAATGTTTGATAGAAAGTACACTAGATTAAATATTTAGAGAGTTGGGTCCCATTTTTGTAATTGTTACCAGTGTTACTTCTTGGGGCCTTAGATTCTTTATCTATCTATTAAAGTATTTGCACTTGTTAATTTCTAAGATGATTCCAAATACTGTAATGTTCTGATTAAAAACATATAGATAATATAGAAAGATGATTATAGAAAATGTGATAATCAATGTAAAATTGAATGTAGGATTTTCTTGCTGTTGATAATAGACACACTATGAAAGGTAATATTTGTTTAGACTGTGAAAGACAAAATTTAAACATACTTTGATTCAATGACATGTATAGTATCTATTTTATTTATATTTTTTTCTTTTAAAAGCTTATAGCACCCGGTATTTTCAGTTGGTCTCCCATCTAAGTACTAACTAGGCCTGGCTTATATACTATCTAAAAGGAAGACTAGGCAACTATTTTTTATTCTGAGTTGTTTTAACTTCCTGAAAGAGAAATAATTCTTTAGACCTGGGTTTCATGACAAATGGCATAGTGTTAAAATGAGGCTTGTTAGCAAAGTTATGCTTAAGAAGCCCCCACTAAAAAGTAAGCCCCAGTTTGTTTTGACATATTTTTCATGAGATACGGTGGTCAGAAAGATTTGTAGAAGCTCATCCTTCATTAAGGGGATAATTTGTATATATTTTACACATATTTATTTATTCAAATGTTCTGTGGAATCATAGGCAGGCACAGTTGGCGTAAAAAGAGTTTCCAGAAACCCATCCATATAATTTGATTTGAGGATTGTGTGTGCGTTCACCCAGTTGTCCGCTTGGCATTCTGATAATGTAAAACTTACAAGCAGTCATAAACATAATTATTTATTTTCTCTTTCACATTCCTTGTGTCATCAAACAGCCAAATGAATTGTTCAGCTTAATCAATACAGTAGAAAAGAAAACTTCCCGCCAGGCTGTTATGGTAAAACTCAAAACAACTAATTGACAAAATTTCCTTTTTTATCTTTTATTTTTCTGTTTTGTTTTTTGCTGGTAGTGGTGCCATCTTCCTTATCTAATCAGACAGCTATTGCTCTCCATTATTTGCAGTAGTAAATTTCTTTAATGGAAGCATCACTCTTCTTTGCACGTCGTGGCTTTATGTGTCATATAGGAATAAAATAACCCTGAAAACCTGTGACCTGCTGTTCCTACAGATACTTGCTGCATTTTTAATTCTGGGTGTTCACTACGAATCTGTGTGCTCTTGTTTCTTGGCTCTCACTTTGTTTTGTTGAGAAATTAGAAGGAGCAGGGTCAAGAGACCAAAAATGAAGAATCGTCCAATCAGTGACAAATTCCTGGGTTTTGAAAAGTTTGCCTTGAGATGAGTCCTCACCAAAATGAGGGAGAGAGAGACAGTGAGAGACAGAGAGACAGAGAGAGACAGAGAGAAAGCAAAAGATCCAGCAAGAAATAATGTGTCTCATTAAAATGAATCTAGGTTGATTTACTGCAGTTGTAATCAGGGTTGCATGACCTTATAAACTTTGCTACTCCATTTATAATAAACCTGGGCAGTTAAAAATAGATGAGCTTTAGGACAGTTAATAAGTGGAACACTTTGAAAAAGTACGTGATTATAATGAAAGGTCTACCCTGCAATCACTGGACAACTGTGCTTTAATCATCTGTCCTGTTAGGCTTATAAGTTGGGCTTAGCAGGTTCTTTGGTGATGTGAGGCAGTAGAATTGTCCATATTTTCATTTTTTATAGTGGTTCTAAACGATGGGGTTACCTAGAGGATCTGCATGAGCAGTTTTTGACTCCTGACCAGTGGTCACTGCTGTAATTGGAATTTAGTCCATCTATCAGGGTGAAGAAACACCCCTAGACTTAGATCATAAATATAGATGTCATCATAATTATGGAAGGGGAAATTGTCAACTCATCCAAAGCTACGCACATTTTAAGAAATTAGGTGAACCATTTATACCTAGGAGGAAAGTAACTGTTTCTCTAAGGCATACCTTGGGAAACAGAGACACAATATATATGGTCTATTTGCCTCTTTCTCTTTAAACAAAGTTTGGTGGGAGAGAAGGGAAGGAGCTTGTCTGTAATAGAGAGGAGTGAAGTAGGTTTGTATTAATTAATGAAAAGGGTAATTTTATCATGTGTAGTAGATTGCATTGTAATTAACAAAGATGTGCTATTCCTTCTCACATGACGATTGTATTTCCCTGTCCCATCAATGTTAAGAGTGGTGCATTACCTGTATTGGCAAATGAAATGTGAAAGCAGTGCTATGCCACGTTGAACAGAAGACTTAAGGAGCTTTATGTGTTTCTACTGTCCTCTGTTTCTCTCTGCCCAAAGACTAGCAATGTTCCCATAAAGGCTGCTCCTTTAACTTGGATCCTATCATTCAGATTTACCTGAGACAGATATGTAGCATGGACAAGCAATAAACCTTTGTTATATAAGAATTCAGTTTTTGTTGTTTCTTTGTTATGTAGCAAAAGCCATTTTATCCTGAGAAAGAGTGTACATTGCCTGTTTATTGAGTATTGAAGGGCAGATTACTGGGTTGATAGATAATTCCTTGGCTAGTCTGAAGAACAAGATAAAGGTAATGGCAGTGAAAAGAAACAGCCATTTTGACTTTTCACATGAAGGCCAAGATAGAGGAGGTCAGGGGATGAGGAATCCCAAACTCAGAAAAGAGAGAATAGAAGACATTCATAAAAAATTAATAGGATGCCAGGACAACCTACTGACGAAGAACTAAGGAGGGCCTGGGCCAATGACAAAGTCCTTGTGGTGAGTGATGAATGGAATATTTCTGGTACAGTGAGGGCTCACATCAAATGTGAATTTTTTTCACCCCAAGACATATTTTAATAACTATACCCAGTACCCACAAAAGCTCTGTAAACATCTATCTTTCATGTCAGTCCTGGTATTGATCCTTGGGCTAAATTAGGATGAAGATATGATAGCCACTGGGCAGGACTGGACACAATGAAGAGAGCAGAAAGAGAGGAGGCAGAAGGAACCCAGAGTAAGAGTTAAAAGGATAAAACTCAAACACATGCAGCTTCAGAAACTTGAGGAAATGTGGGATTTGGCTTGACCTGTTTGAGAGTTAGAGTGCTTTTGCACATGGGGATACCAATGTCACCCAGACCACTCACATATGGAGGGTGGAGTCTGCTGAAATCATATCCTGAAGACTGATCGAGTTCAATGTGCTGTGGTGCAGAGTCTTTCTACTGACATCAGCAAGAGTGGTCTGTGTATTTATAAGGAAATGCTCTTCTAAGGGCAAAATGGATCTGTGGTGCCAGAGGTAAAGATTATCACCATCAATTTATCATCACCATCATCATACTAACATTTATATTTATGGTACAATATTAAAATGAGTTTACATAAATTTTCTTATTGGATTCTTGCAGCAACTCCTTGAGATAGAATAAAGAGATCATAGAATCTTCATTTTAAAAAGGAAAAAGAAATAAAATTATTTCAAGAAGATAAGTGACTAAAGACACATTTAGTAAATATTAGAGTGGGAATTTGACCGAGGCTTTCTGATTTATTAATACCTCTGTCAGTGATTTTCTAGGAGGATCAGGGAAGAATCAAAACAAACTTGGGCCTTATTTCATATCTTCCTGTACCCAGGGACATTATGAGGGGAAAATATCCCATGTTCCCTGACTCCAAGGAGATAAGAATGTCTGCTACAGAAACCACAGTGCCTGATGCAAGAAGGTTTTATTCCTTATCTTTATTCATCAGTGTAGAAAACAAGATCAAAGTGCCTCAAACATGTGAAAACAACATAAGCAAAATATTCTCACATTAAAAATTATGGAAATTTTATTCATATTTATTTTAAATAGTGTTTATTACCATTTAAGAACATAAATGTGTATATGTTTATCTATGTATATGTATTTGTCAGAGTTTTCCAGAGGAATATATATATAATATATAATATAATAGATAATATATAATAACATGTTATATATGAAAAGATTTCACACAATTATGAAGGTTGAAAAGTCTCGTAATCTGCCATTTGGAAGGTGGAGACCCAGAAAAGTTGGTGGTGTAGTTTGAAGGTGTAAGAGTAAGAGAACCAATGATGTATTAATAGATTCTGTTCTAAGTCTGAAGGCCTGAGAATCAGAAGCCCCAAGAGCAGGAGAAGATCTATGTTCAGCTCAAGCAGGCAGGCAGAGGCTATTCAACCTTCTCCTGCCTTTTTGTTCTATTCAGGCCCTCAAAAATTGAAAGATGCCCACTCACACTGAGGTGGGCCCTCTGCTTTACTCAGTACACACATTCAAATGCTAATCTCTTCTGGAAACCACCCACCCTCAGGAACATGCAGAAATAATGTTTAACTAGCTACCTAGGCACTCCTGGCCCAATGAAGCAGACATGTAAAAACAACCATCACAAGTCCCCCCAGTGTCAACTTGATGCCCATAAACATCTCCTTAACCTATACTTATTCTCCAAATAAAGACAGTAACAGAGTGGTAACTCTGCCTAACATGATACAACTATTTTGTATACAACCTAAAATGCACTAAGCTCTTCGCCACAGAGAAGATAAAATCTGTGAATGATGTTGACTCTTCTCCTGGATATCTTATAACTGAAATACCATGATGTAAAATTAATAATGCTTAAATACTATGATATAAAGTCAATACATGTTATGTTATTGGAGGGATGTTATTGTTATGTTATGTTATATAAGGGGATAAGGAAGAAACAAAATAAAACATGTATATATGTATACACACACACACATTCACACACAAAAATATACTCATAACAAAATAAGAAGGAAATACTCAAGAAAATCACAGTCCTTGTTTCTGTGACTGAGCTGACTAATGCATGTCACCACTATACTCATTCTTAGGATAATTCTTTATCAGATCTTTATACAATTACCAGCTATGCATGCTTTCCTAGGAAAAATAGTTTAGTTTTACTTTTTAAAAAAAATATATATAAATTTAATTACGTTTTTTGTAAATTCATTTGGTCTTGCTTCTTTTAGTCAAAATTTCATTTCAAATATCTGTCCATGGTGTTGCATGTAGCTGACATTCATTTTTATTGCTGTTTAATATTTTATAGTATCAAAATCTCAAAATTTGTTCATCCATTTGTTTTTTTGTGAACACTGTGTCTGCTTTCAGTTTGAAGGTATTAGAATCAAAGTTGCTGTGAGGATTTGTTCACAGGTGTCCTAGCAAACTTGTGGCTCTGGGTTATTGAGCCTGGGGGTGGCATGTTGAATCATAAGGTCTGCACATTTTCAACAGTACTAGTTAATGTCAAACTCCTGTTGAAAGTTGCTGTGCCAACTGACATTTCCACTACAGAATGAAAGTTCTAACCAATCCACATTCTAACCAATGCTGTGTAAGGCGAGGCATTTTGCCTGTGTGCAGGTGTGCAGTGGTATCCTATGGCTTAGTATTTTGCTGAGTACTAATGAGATTTAATAATTTTTATAATTTTTTATTTTGTTTTTAATAGGTAATAGTTGTAGATCTTTACGGGGCAGAGTGCAATGTTTCGATACATGCATACATCATGTGATAATCAAGTTGAGGTATTTAGTATATCCATCACCTCAAACATCGATCACTTATTTGTGATGAGAACATTCAAAGTCCTCTTTTTTTTTTTTGCTATTTTGAAATATACAATACAAAGTTGTTAACCATAGTCACCCTACTGTGCAGTAGAATATGAGAATTTTTTCCTCCTGTCTAACTGTAATTTTTTACCTGTTGAACAAGCTCTCCTCACCATCCCCTCCCTCTTCCCCTCTCCAGTCTTGGTAACCACTTATTCTACTCTCTACTGCTGTGAAATCAACTTTTTTCGATTCCACGTAAGAGTGAGATCATGTGATATTTGTCTTCCTGTGTTTGTCTTATTCCACTTAACATATTGTCCTCCAGGTTCATCCATGTTGCCACAAATTACAGGATTTTGTTCTTTTTTATGGTTGAATAATATTTCATTTTGTATACATACCACATTTTCTTTATCTATTCATCTGTTGGTGGGCACTTAGGTTGAATCCAAACCTTGGCTATTGCAAATAGTGCTGCAATTACCATAGAAGTGCAAACTTCTCTTTGTCACACTGATTTCATTTATTTTGTGTATATATATATACCTGGTCATGAGATTGCTATATAACATAGTAGTTCTATTTTACATTTTTGGAGGAACCTCCACGCTGTTTTCCATACTGGCTGTACTAGTTTACATTCCCACCAAGTGTATATAAGAGTTCTTCCCCCTTTCTCTCCATCCACACATGTATTTGTTATTTTTTGCCTTTTTGACAGTCATTATAATTGGGGTGAGGTGATAGCTCATTGTGGTCTTGTTTGCAATTCTCTGATGATTAATGATGTTCAACATTTTCTCAAATACCTGTTGGCCATTGGTATGTCTCCTTTTGAGAAATGTCTATTCAGGTCTTTTGCCAGTTTTTTAATTGGAATATGTGGGGGGTTTGCTACTGAGTTGTTTGTGTTTCTAATTTATTCTGGATATTAACCCATTGTCAGATGCATAATTTGCAAATATTTTCTCCTGTATAGGTTGTTTCTTCACTCTTTTGATTATTTCCTTTGTTATGCAAAAGCTTTTTAGTTTGGTGCAATCATATTTGTCTATTTTTTGCTTCTGTTACTTGTGCTTTTGAGTTCTTATCCAGATAATCCTTGACCAGATCAATGTCAGAACCATTCCCCTTGTTTTCTTGTAGTCTTTTATAGTTTCAGGTTTTATACTTAAGTCTTTAATCCATTTTGACATGATTTTTATGATGAGATATAGGGGTCTAGCTTCACTCTTCTGCATGTGTATATTAATTTTTCCCTGCACTATTTATTGAAGAGGCTGTCCTTTACCAAATGTGTGTTTTGGGCACCTTTGTTGAAAATAAGGTGGCTGTAAGTGTATAGATTTATTTCTGTTCTTTGTTCTGTTCCATCGGTCTATGCGTCTATTTTTATGACAGTACCTTGTTGTTTGATTGCTACGGCTTTGTAGTATCTTTTGAAGTCAGGCAGTTTAATGAGTTCAGATTTGTTTTTTTTGTTCAAGATTACTTTGGATACGTGCGGTCATTTGGGGTTCCATACAAATTGTAGGAATTTTTTTCTATTTCTGTGACATATTTTGATAGAAAGTGCATTGAATCTGTAGATTGCTTTCAGTAGTATAGACATTTTAACAATATTAATTCTTCCAATTTATAAACATGGAATTTCTCTATATTTACTTGTGTCCTCTTTAATTTTTTTTATCAGTGTTTTATAGTTTTCATGATAGAGATCTTTTACTTCCTTGCTTAAATTTTTACGTAGGTATCTTTTTTGTTTTGTTTTGTTTTTGGTAGCTATTGTAAATGGGAATTCCTTTCTTCTTCTTCTTCTTTTTTTTTTTTTTTTTTGTTAGATAGTTTGCTATTTCCATAGAGAAATGTTCTTAATTTTTGTAGGCTGATATTGTATCCTAAACTTTACTAAACTTGTTTATTAGTTTTAACAGTTTTCTGTTGTTATCTTAATGGTTTTCTATATATAAGATCATTTTTTCTGCAAACAGGGACAATTTGATTTCCTCCTTTCCAATTTAGATGCTCTATATCTTACTCTCTTACGTAATTCCTCTGGCTAGGACTTCCAGTACCATGTTGAATGCAAGTGGTAAGAGTGGACACCTCTGTCTTATTCTAGATTGAACATATTTTTTAATGGTATTAGCCATTTGGATTTCTCTTTCAAGAAATATCTATATAAATATTTTGCTTCTTTTCCCCTATCACATGTCTTTTCTCTTATTGATTAGTGGAAGTCTATATATTAGAAACATTTCTGACTCTTTTGTTTTTCTTACTACTGTTTTTGTCTTTTACTGAAGAAATACTCTTTATAATAGTCAAATTTGTCAAATATTTATATTCTGGGGTCTGTATCTGAATTACTTTGTTTTATTGGTCTCTTTGTCTATTATTTTCCAATTACAGAGTGGCTTATTGGTAAAGATTAATATTAGATCTCCATGTTAGGGAGAGAATGTTCTCCCATTTTGATTTTCTTTAAGAGTGAGTTGGGCTAGTCACAGTGGCTCATGCCTATAATCCCAGCCCTTTGGAAGGCCAAAGTGGGAGGAATGCTTAAGGCCAAGAATTCAAGAGTGAGTGACTTAGTTACACTCAGCCCTTTACATTTCCATAGATGTTTTATAATAAATTTATCAGATTAAGAAATAGGAGTTACAATGCAACAACATTGAAGTACTGACATTTTATATCAGATCTTCGAAATCATGCATATGATAAATGTCTTCATTTATTTTGGTGTTTTTAATACCCTCAATAAATTTTATAATTTTCCCTATGGAAGAACTGTACAACCTTTGTTAGATTTATTTATGATTTATTAGATGTATTTATTTATAGTAATTATTATTTATTATTTGTTAGATTTATTTATGCATATTATTGATAATATTGTGAATGAAATCTTTCATTTTTAAAATTTTCCAACTACTATTATGGTATAAAAGTAGTTGATGTTTCTATGCCAATATTGTATTCAGAAACCTCACTAAACTTATTTATAATACTAAAATATTTTCTTTTTTTTTCAGGTGTTCTATATTCAAATTCATAATCATACAATCTGAGAATAATAAAAAAATACTCCTAATATTTATAGGTTTACTTTTTGTCTTGCTTTTTGGTACAGCTTGGAAACTCCAGTACAATTTTGAAGGACTGTAGTAATAGCAGATATCCTTGTATCATTCCCAATATCAAAATGAAAATATTCAAATTTCATCATTAAATATGTGATTTGTTTTAGGTTATATGATTCACTAAAAATGCCTACAAGGAAATTTACAAATTTGAGTTTTTGATCATGAATAGTTATAGAATATTTTTTCCAAAATATTTTCTCTTTTAATTGAAGTATAGAATGTTTCTTCTTTAATCTCTTAATGTGGTGAATTACACTGAATGATGTTATTTTTACTGTAAATCAATCTCGCATTCTTGTAATCAAATCAAAATTATCATGATAAATTATTTTAATATATTGCTGAATTTTGCTCAGTATAATTTTGTTGATAAATTTTATTTTTGTGTTCTGGTGTTACATTTATCTACTCCCCTTTCCAAGACTATCCCGGCCACATTTTGGTATAAAAGTTTTACTAGCCATAGCAAATGATTTGGTGGATCCTTTTCTATTTTTTGAAGAATAAGTGAAAGACTGGTGTATTTCTACTTTGAGCATTTATAAATCTATTCATGAATCCATCTTGGCCTAGTGATTCTTGTAGAAATATTTTTATTACAGGTTCAATTGATTTTCTTGGTCATATACCTACAAAAATCTTTGATATTTTTCTTCAGTTTGCTTTGATAAATTATCTTTCCAGCTATCTATTTAATCAATTTCCAAATAACTAGGCTTAAGATATTTAATATATTGACATTGATAATATCTGAAAAATCTACTGTGATGTTCTTTTACGTTCCTGTTATTTTTTTTTTATCTGTGCCATCTGTCTCTGTTCCTTTGTTTTGTCCTTAAATAATCCTGCCAGAAATTTATCAGCTATATCCTATTTTTTTCAAAGAACTAACTTATAAGATTATTAAGTACATGTATCCTATGTTTATTTTATAAGGTTACATATTTTTTAATTCAAAAATTGATTATTACTCTTTTATCATTAACTCTTTGGCAAAATCTTTGGATTTAATTTTACTGCTATTTTTTCTAGATTCTTAGAAGTTAGAAAGATTATTAATTTTTAGCCTTTATTTTTCTCAAAAATACATACACATATATTCTTCCCAAACAGATAGATGGATGGATAGAAATTTTTTGATGCTATATAAATGTCTATCTGAGTGCTACATTGGCTGTGGTCCACAATTTTTTGTATTTTTATTACCATTTAGTTTAAAGTATTTTCTAACTTCTATTTCCACTTCATTAACCTATTAACTATTGAAAAATATTTCTTTATTTTCAAATACATGTGGATTATCTATCTCTGTTATGTATCATTTATCAGGTTTGCACAGTGATAAGCAAAAATATTTTATATGAAGTAAATCCCTTGAAATTTGTTAAGGCTTATGATAAGATTCTTATCAATTTTTGTAAATGCTCTTTTTGTTAGAAAAAATGCCTGCTCTTCATCAGTTGGTGTCATTCTATATATGTCCATTAGATCAATTATTTTTTTGGTATCAGGTTTTTGAATTGCTACATCAATTAATGGAATAAATATTTTACAATGATTATAAATTTTCTATAATATTAAATCGAAAAAACTTTGAGGTATATATTTGAGATTATATTTTTAGTAGCATACATATCAATGTTTGTGTCTTCTTGGTAATTTAAAACTCTTATCATTATAAAGTGATTACCTTTATTGCCACTGTGCCTTTATTTTATTTCAAAATATTAAGGGGGTACAAATGTTTTAGGTTACATGGATCATATTTGTAATGCCTGAGTCCCAGCTAAAGGAGTGCTTGTCACCCAAATATTGTTCAGAGTACCCATTAGATAGGCTTTTGCCTCTCCCCTTCAGCCCCCTCACCTCTGTTTGATATCCACTAAGTTTTACTTCCCTCTGTGTACATGCTCCTCATCAGTTAGTTCCAATTTAATAGTAAGTACATGTGGTGTTTGTTTTGCCATTCCTGAGATACTGGGTCTTGAGATCCAGGTACTACTCTGGAGTCTCAAGGATGGAGTTGCAGGCCCAGGAGGGGCCCTTGAGCTACAGAGGCAGAGAGCTTCAGAGCTGGCTCTGGGGATTTTGGGGTCAAAGCCACCTTTATGGGGGGCTGTTGCATCAGCATGGGGACTGCTGATGCCCTATTGCACAGTCTGAACAACCTAGGGTTCACAGAGGTGGGCCAGCATTGATGTTTGGCTCAGGTTCTCCTCCCACACCTAGAACCCACTGATGCAATCACCCCAGACTTTCCAAGTGATGCTTGCAATGTCTGGGGCTCCTGCTCTGTTTGTTTCCCACTCTGGAGAGGAGACATACTTGGCACCCAGTCACAGGTCATTACACATGGGAGCATTTTTTCCTTCCCTAGCTCAGTGGGGGTGATGCAAAGGCTATTGCTGGGAGGCTGGGTCCTGTGCAGACCTGGCATAATGCACCAGAACTATCAGAATGGCGTCGGGTTGCAGAAACCCGAGATTGGCAGGCACCCGATCTCTGCTGCACCTGCTTTCCGGTGGAATGTCTCTGAGCAGACTCTGAGCAGATCCCAAATCAGCCCAGAGGTCTACAGTTGAGGAGGTAGACCCATCCCAGATCAAGTTGCCTGTAATGTTTGTTTCTCTTCTAAAAGGCAGTGTCCCCTCAGGTTGCTTCTATCCGGCTGTATCTCCCTCTTCAAAGCAGTGTGACTAGTATTGGGATCCCCAGCTTAATCTCCAAGATGGTGGGTGATGCTTGTGAATAAGAATCAGCCACACCCTGCTTGATTGAGTTGGTAGATGCTGTAATGAACTATGGAGTTGTTCTCCCTGTCAGTGGTTGATGCTTACAGGAGAGAGCCAATTGCAGAGATGTTCTTTTGTGCCTGTGATAAGCTCTAGTCCCTCAGGTGAATTACTTGAATGTCCCCAGCTTTCGTAGGGGCCTTGTGGCTCCTACGGGGTTGCTTGATCTCCCCCATAGCATAGGTGGGTGGAGGGGTGAAGCTGGGAATGGTTAGGTTATGCAAGTCTGGAAGGCTTTGCAAAGCCTCAGCAGGGCTCAGAGACTTGGTAATTTAAAACTTTTATTATTGTAAAGTAATTATCTTTATTGCTAGTGTGCTTTTTTCTATAAAATCTATTTTTTTCTGACATGTAGTATTTGAATCTCAACCTTTCTTTGTTTTATGCTTTATGTGTATCTAAGTAACATTTGCTTTTTTATTGTGATCTGAACATGATTGTCTTTTATTTGAATAATTGAGTTAATTTATATTTAATGCGATGTAGGCTTATATCTATTGTCTTGTTTTGTAATTTTTATCTATTTCATCTGTAGTTATGCACTACTTTTTCTTTTACAGCTAATTCTGAAAAAATTAGCATATCTACTTCACTAGCAAAGGTATAAAATTAAATCCTTTATCTTCTTGTAACATTGTTTACCCTCTATATCCACATAAGATTTATGTCTCTTTATTGTCTGGCACTATTATTCTATTTTTTATAATAAATTAGACATTATTATTACTGTTTTATGTAGTCAGTATCTATATACATTGCCCACATGTGTATTGCTTTCAATGCTTTTTGCATAATAGATAAAATATTACAGAAATGTTATTAAGAATCATATTCTCTCTAACCATAATACATACTTTAACAGTCCTTTAATAAGCATCTCTTCTGATTAATTCTCTCAGCTTTTGTTTTAAAATACCATGACTTTTCTTTAATCTTTGCAGATATTTTCATGTGTATTGAATCAATGCAAAGTTTATTCCTTTTAGTATTTTGAGATACCATTCCACTTTTTTTGGCCTTCATCATTGCATTTTTGAAGACAGCTGTTAGTCTATCTGCTACTCTTTAAAGAAAATCTGTGTTTTATTTGCTGTCTAACTTTGATTTTTCTCTTACGTTCATTTTCAACAATTTCCCTGTGATATCTCTTGGTGTGAATTTCTATTTAATTTATCTTGCTTTGGGCTGTATCTGTAGAATGGTTTATTATCAGGTCTGAAGAATTCTCAATCATTATCTTTATGCTTATTACCTCTACCCAGTCCTCTCTCCTTTATTCTTTTTGGACTCACTCTATTCCCTAAAACCATACTCTCTCTTATATTTTATGTTTGGTTTTCTCTGTGCTTATTATGAACAATATCTTCTCATCTATCTTCCAGCATATTAATTCCAACTTCAGCTGTGTCAATTTTACTATTGAATATTTCCACTGAGTTTTTAAATTGCTTTATTGTATTTTATATTTCTACTGTCCTATTTCTTTTATTTCAAATCTGTATTCAGTAACTTTCTTTTGTCCGTCCTGCAGGTTTTGTGAGCTTGCTGTTTATTTCTTCAAACACAGTAAGAGTGGTCATTTTGGAATTCATGTTGGACATTTACAGTATTTGAAGTAAGTCGGAGTTGTTCTTTTCTGCTGTTTGCATTTTTCACTCCTTATTGGTTGTCTTTCTTTTCTGAGTAAGGTCATTTTAAACTGTATATTAGACATCCTTATCAAAGTGTTTTGAGGCCATTCAAAATATTGGTTTTCAGTCTGTTTTACTGTTTTTCAACCATTCATTTTAAATAATCTGGCTCAACATTACCAGTCAGGAAACTCTTATTTGTGTTGTCTTCTTTTAAAATTAGTTTGTACATTGAAACCAATAAGGAAAAAGAAGTAACATAAAAGAAAATATTCTATTACAGAGGATAATTTCTCTTATGTCCTTTTATGTTTCTTTAAACTTAATAAACATGCTTATTGTAAAAACTATGCTGACCACTTGTAGTATTCCCTTAAAAGGAACATATCTAAATCTATATTTAAATATGGGTAAAGATATATAAACAATATTTTGTATTTCATTTATATCATTTGACAAAATTTTAAAACAAACTAAATGTTCAACATTGATGAAAGCATTTAGTATAAAACATGTAGCCATTGATTGAAATTTATAAAGCATTCTTGATTCAGGGAGCTATTCATGATATGATATTTAGTTTAAAAATGAAACATATAAAATTATTTAAACAGTATTATCTAAATTATGCATAAGAATACATAGAAGAAGTTGTCTTTGTGTAATGGAGAAAGAGAGAGCTAGAATGTTGTTTTCTCTCTAAATTGGGTAAATTTCCAAATTTTATATTTAAATTGTATATTACTTAAGAAAAAAAGAAGAATATCAGATAAACAAAGTAAAACCAAATGAAAGTATCTGTGTGCTTATTTACAGTGGCTTTACATAGCAAAGACTACATTTTCCTTTTTCATTTTTTGTCTAATGGTTTTAATCTAAAAATCCTTCTTTTGGGGGAATAACAATACAAAATGAAATAAAACAACAATAACAATAACAGCAGCAACAATTCAGAAAAAAAAAGTTGTGGAGTTCTATTAATATCTTCTCTTTGTCATCTGTCAGCATTCTGCTATTCATCTTCAGCCATAGCTTATTTTACCCTCAGTCTTCTTTTTAAGCATAGTTTTCAAAGATCCTTTCTGCCCTACTCCACATTCTTGGGAGCCCAGCACACTTTGTGCTGCAAATTTCACAACATGAACTTTGCACACACAGGCAACTTGCTTGTATTACCCTTGGTTGAGTATCCTTCCTTTAATCACCTGTGCAAACAATTTTAGGAATCAGAGCCCAGATGAAAGTTTCCTGGGCCACAGTGCTGGTTCCTATCAAGTGTTATTTAATTTCATTTTAATTGTCGGCAGAGATCTTGTCAGAATATCACTTTTTTAGCTTCCCATCCTTTAGTCATTTATGGAATATCTGTCCATAGGATAACAATAATTTTTTCTCCAAACTTACTACATTCAGTGATATCTAAAATAAAATTCTACCCAAACCCCAATTTCCTTTTCCCCCCACTATTATGGAACCCAGGTGGCACTTGGTCTGAGATTCTTGTTTTAACATAGACACCAGTTTTTCCCCATTGGTGTGAATTGGGTCCAGAATAGAATCCTCACTGCTCTTGCCACCTACCAATCATTAAAGTTGCCAGTCTGGCAGGTCAGAAGGAGCCCTTAAATAAGTCAGGTTACAGGAACAAAGCTATCATTCTGAAATCTTCAGGACAATGTGTCCAAGATGGACAGTGTACACCCTTTTCTTTTTTAAGGTTGTCTAAAATCTCAATATTATCATGGTTCTTCACCTTCATAAATAAAGACAGATTCCTCAAACTTCCCCACTTCCTTCTACTTCCACTAGTTTTTTCCAACAATAAAATATAAATTCATGGGCCTTTGTCTAGGACAGCCTAATTTAGAAATCATTTCTTTACACCCTCAATACCCCAGAACTAGGAATACCATCATCTTTCAAGGATATTTTAAATACCACTGTATACCTGTCTATATGTGCAGCCAGCCAGAATTATGCACAAATATTGTCATTCTCATGGTCTTTGCTCATTAATTTAATTGGCCTATAGTTATCTAGTCTCCCACAGGGAAACAAAATAGCATGAAACCCTTCACTATTTGTATTTTATGAGGAGGGAAAAAATGCTTTATTTGGAATATTGCAACTTTTATTTGATGAAAGTTACTATTAACATATTTTCATAATCTTCTCAGCCTAGCAACAGCAGGAGTAAAAGGTGTGAGGGCCATGTAATATTCATGAAATTAAGACGACTGGAGATGAAAGGGAGTTCCATTAGAGAGACCAAGTGTGACAATATGACACATATTTGCATATTTTACACTTTAAATCTTTTCAGCACATCCAAGTTGATATATGGATGTAAACATGCATTGCCAGTTTTTAGCATATTATAAGCCCTCAAGACTTTGCATGCATTTTAATATGTTTCATTATTGCTGTAGATTTTAATTTCCAAACTGCACAGCTTTGATGGAAGGAAGCTGGAAGTCAAGGCATCTGGCCTCTGCCCCAGGCAAGCACAGTCTTTTTCTTGAATATTTTGGGCTGAAAACCAGTCTATTTATTTGTGGGGTTGTGAGGGGAAATAAAAAAAAATATGCTGCCCAGAAGCACGTTTTGTTTGGTACACATACTAATTAAGTGTTAACTTAACCGTCCTGGCAGGAAGCTAAAGCATTCAACTGTAGATGTGCCAAAGGAGGCAAGTTTTGTGGAGCTTTCATAATCCCTTTTTCTTTCCTCAGCCAGTCTTAGCTCCTTTACTTTGAATGTAGAGATTATTGAAAGCAGGTTAAAAAAATAGAGTTTGAAATTGTGTTTGTTCTTTAAAACAACTGAAATGTTTTCAGTAGCCATTTTATTTTCTGGAACACGGAGCCCCTTGTAAGTAGAGGAAAAGATCTTCCCATAGACTGACAAGGACACATTTGGCACAAGGAACACGGCATTGAGATAATTTCCTTAGAGGTTTTTAGTTTTTTGGTTTTTTTTTCTATTTGACAAGGGTGTATATTTAAATGGCTAAAACATTTAGCATAAACTAAAGTGCAATCTTAGTTCTCACATTATCTCTAAAGATAAGTTAAAAATAAGAAAAAATATTAAAAGTTGTCTTTTAGTCTATTATCTTGGCCTTTAAGGAAAACAGATGACCTTTAGAGATAGTTTCCAATGATCATATTAAAATTTATTTTTACTGATATGGACTGTCATGCTTCACCTATTAGCCCTTCACAAAGTTCGATAGTTATTTTATTTTAATTTTCAACGTTATGCTAAACCATTGAGTTCAAGGAGTACTCTAGTTATGCACCTTCCCATAAAGGGTGAAAGTACAAACTAATCATCTCCTATTTCTGCACATATTTGGATAATCCAAATATACAAAAATGCTGTAATAAACGTAATAATAATGGAAAAGAAAACAAGAGCTGTATTGCTGCTCTAAAGGAGCTTATAAACAAATAAGGAAAAGATAACACTTACATTTTTAATACACATTTTAGCATCTTATGAACATGTCCATTTGCAAATAAAAAAACAAAAAATAGTTCTTTGGGTATTTTTCTCATCATTCTTTCTTTTTCTTTTCTAAAACTTTATATGTAATTACAAAATAACTAGAATACTGTTCCCGAGAACTACCTGTGCATGAATTACAATAGTTCAGCCAGAAACACTTGAAGCTCTTATTGCTTTTTCAAGCTAACATACAATTATATATTGTTGCAGCAAAATAGCCTATTCACCAAAAATATTCCCAGTGCTTAGAAAACTAGAGAGTAGATATGGCTGTTTCCATCACTGTCTGCTCAGTGAACAATGTGGGATTGTCTTTAGGGAACATGAGTCTGACAATGCTGACTTAGACAGTGAAAGTTTCTAGTCACTGTTTGGTTTCTCTTAGTTGCACCATTTTTTAGCTCCCCAAAGTTAAAATTTCTTATGGGTAAAACTATAAGTCCATGGCCTTGTTTTTTGAGCTAATTTTGATAGGGACAGGAAGTTTATCAGTTAAGAATTGTCAAGAATGGAAAAATAAGCACCACACGAACTACACCAGCAAACTGGTATTAACTGATCAATACCTAAGTGGACATACAGGAATAACATTTATCGGATGTCGGGCAGATGGGTGGGGGGAGGTGGGGATGGGTATATACATACATAAGGAGTGCGGTGCGCACCATCTGGGGGATGGACACGCTTAAAGCTCTGACTCGGGGCAGGGGGAAAGGCAACACACGTAGCCTAAACATTTATACCTCCAAAATATGCTAAAAAAAAAATAAATAAAACCATACTTATAGTTCAAAAAAAAAAAAAAAAGAATTGTGAAGTTAACAATTCCTAGCATATCATGGCCCTTGGTGGTTCTACTACCAAATATTTGCAATATCTGATGACATAGGTATGAGCTTTAGGTTCTGTAAGAATTGTCTATTAAACTATTATATCTTCCCATTAAGTTATACTTAATCCTCAAACCTTCTATTTTATCCTGCTTGTAAAAAATAGACTCACTCTCAGCCTGTGTCCCTAGAGTTAATCAACCTGAATGGCATACTGCTTCTCTATGTAGTCCGTGCTAGATTGATTCCCACTGAGCTGAAATCTTCTTCTCTTGGGAATCTGCCCTGAGTAAATTGCTCTCCATGACAAGATGTCATTGTTCCTAATTACAATAAACATGGGTGTCATGGATTCGGCTGTGGTCAGACATTGGGCCTTCTTATACTGCTGTGCGCTGACCTGTCGCCAAACTAGCTACATCCTTTGGAAACTTTGACTTGGGAAAAACCAACATATCAGAACCAATCTCAATCTCGTTTCTCTTGCTTCTCTGGGTCCCAGCCTTGTCTTCCTCACCACAAAACCTCCAGTTTCCCAATGTCCTGTCTCAGAGCATGCTTCTGTTAATCTACCTACATGCTTTCCCTATGTGGCTCTACTCTGAAGAGGTCTAAACAAACTCTGCATGCGAGGCTGCCGTCATCAGTGCCATTGTGTGCTGTGAGAATCACATTTGTCATAAATGAATACACAACACGTGTTGATTTATCATCTTTGAATATTTGATCAAATGAATTAACTCACTAATTCACAAATATCAAGTTCTTCAGAACGTCTCATAGCTTTTCAAGTGAATTAGACAGGGACACAAATGGTAAAATCCCCCCATTTATATTCTGTGGTTCTTTTGCGGTATAACATCTTGCCTGCATGATTATTTATTTCTAATTTGAATCTTACATGACATTTAATCAAAAACCACAATCAGAAAACTAATTTAACAAGGGTACATAACTCACACTGAACCTTTCTACCTTAGAATGGAAACTGTGAACACAAAGTAATAAAAGAAGTACAATATGTCATGAAAATAATAAGGACTTTCATTGAATGTTTACTAGGAAGCAAGCCCTTTACCTAAATGACATTACTTCTTGCTCATGACAGCCTTATGAGGTAAGTTATTTTTATCTCTATTTTCAGGAAAAAAAAAATCCCTGAGATTTAGGTAGATTATAGAACTTTATTGATATTATGCAACTGGGGAATGGAAGCATGTTGCTTTAGACTTAGCCATTAAACTACAGAGCCTGTTAGTTTATGCTTTCTGGAACCCTTCCTGCCCATCACAGTTAAAAAAAAAGCTCCCTTCGTAATTCAAGGATTGTACAAAGAGGGGCTCTTGCTATGGTAGCATTTCAATAAGAAAACGATCAGTGGTGCTTCAGTTTCCTTCACACAAACTTTCCTCTGACAGGTTCCAAATACTGGATCAAATATTATAAATATTCTATATTTATTATCACATCAAATATAAATTTCTTCCCTGTTATCAAACCCTTCTACATTCTTCACTGTGACTCAACCCATCGAGGTAAATCTCCCCATTTCCCAGTATTTCCAACATCCACTTTGAGTTGCTATCAAACAGGTGGTCTTGCCTTTATTACACTGATATCTTGTTTTCTTGATATGGTTTCCCAGAGTGAGATGATCTCTACGGATCTCTCACATCCCAGTCAACCTCAATTCTTTCTTGCTGGTTTATAGGTCAGAGTTACCCTTCTCATACAGAACTTTATCTCTGCCTTTACCCAGTCCCACTTTTATTCACTTAACTATTAGTTATTGGCCATTTACTTAACACCAGGTAATGATCAGGGCTCAGATGATAAAATAATGAATAAGTTAAACTGAGCCCTACCCCCGTTGAAGAAAAATAAATGGAAAGAATAAGCAAGTATAATAAACCAGTGATCTTTATGGCTGAAGTCAAAATAATAGAAATACAAAGTAATGGTATAAGACTTTTCAAAGATGGAGATAACAAGAGAACCATGGTGAAGGCAGGGGGCAGGGGGCAGGGACAAGGAGGGGAGAAGCAGAAAGGGAGACTTTGGGCCCAGATTGTACATTCTTTGGAGAATGGCCAGAGAAAAATTTTGAGATTCAAGCCAGGGCCAGAGCAGCAAGTGCCTTCAAGCCATGATGAGGAGTCCAGGCTCTATCTTAAGAGCAAGGGTGAAACATGAAATGATTTTAGACAGGCTGGCTTAAATAGGCATGAGGAAAAGAAGTTCAGAAAGTGTAGGTGTATGTGTGAAATTGAAGACATTGTTATATTTGGCATTTAGAAAGATCACTCTGGCTCATTACCGTGAATAGATTGGCAAAGATTGTGTCGGGAAGTCAGAGAACCAGTTATGAAATGTCGCTGTATTCCAGGTAAGAGTGGATGGTGCCCTCAATAGAATGATGGTGGTAGAGAACAGAGATAAGTGTATATATTCTAGAGATACTTAGGGGTAGAAATCGTAGAATGTAGCAATTGATCAGACATGGAAGGTAAGAAAAAGTCACATCTCTGAGTATGGAACCTAGGTGGATGGATGCAGGAGGGGAACAAGTAAGGCAGTGAAAACAATAAGTACAAACAGTGCTTAAATATCTACAATTGTATATTATATCTGATCAATTGCACAGTTGAACGATGCCTTTTTTGTTCAAGTAGACTGTGAACTCATAAGTCCAGGAACTGTCCAATTTTATTTCTCCTGCAGTTTTTAAATAGCTCAACATCAAGCTAAAAATTCAATAAGGAATCAATAAATATTTTTCAATAGTTTGCTTGATTAGTGCTGAAAGGTAAGATATTGGGTTTTAGCTCAGAGACATCATTATGGGATGTGTTTTCCCCAATTATAAAATAACGATCGAATATAAAACATGCATATAGAGCTTTACTTTCATGTACCTGATCTCAAAATGAGATTTCTAAAATCTGCTTCATAGAAGACATGCAATTACATAGTGAAAGTGAATGGGGAAAAATTCATTTTCAGAAACTGGGATATGAGGGTATATTCAAAATATTCCTGTAGAATCGGGGGAGGTAGAAAAAATAACAAAGCTGGCCAAGCTTCTTTTTGTAGAAATTCAGTCAGGCATCACAGTTCTTTTCCCCTGGGTTTGCACTTTTCCTCTTTCCATGACTATCTATCACTGCTTGTAAAACTCCTCCACTAAAAGATCTTAAAGTTCACAGTAAAGCAATGCAATTATTCTGAGTCATTCTTTCTTACCTTTTAACCTAATCTTCAGAGGTGCCGGGACTGAAGAAGCACAGCTCCTGCCCAAAATGAGCCTAATCTTGTCTCTGAAAACAGCACTTCCTTGCCAAGAACTTTCTCCTTTTGAATGGCAAGCCAGGCTTCATTAATGGCCCCAGGCATGGTGGGCACTAAGTCAGAGCGCCCTTCCTCTCTGCAGAGAATAGCACTGTATACTTACTGAAGGTTTTTCTTTTTCTTTTTTCTTTTTTTCCTTTTTAGCCTTACAATGACTGTTGGCAGAAAGCTTTGAAACAGCTCATTACTGACTTCTAATTCAATAAGCTAAAAGGGTGAGGTGGAGGGCAATGTCGATTCAGATTTAACTATAATTTTTTGGAATGCCTACTATGTGGCAGGCTCAGGGTTAGGTGTTGCCATGACGACGCTCTAAGTTGTGAGATTTGAGCCTCCTAACCTGGCTTAGTAACTAAAAGAGGACAGCTCAGATATGGTAAGAAAGTCATCAAAGCTAGAGAATTTGAACTCAGATCTTCAGATTTCAGATTCAATGACTGCTTCAGCACATCTTATACCTGACTCTGCCAGCTTCTGTTTGACTTTCAACAAGTGAGCATACCCCCTGCATATCAATACATCCATTAGCAAGAAATGGCATCTTTCTTCTATTTGTCAATTTCCAAGCATCCCCATGCATTCATCTAGTCACTGCCCAGATAAAAATGGAAGGCATTTTGGTCCCCCTGCTATTGTCTAAGCCTCATTGCTCCATGCGGGCTCTATGTCCATCGCCTTTTGCCTTCTTAGCTGCGATCACTCTCTTTGCCTACCCTACAAACTCTCATTCTCTATACATCCTACTGTCTTAGTTCACTTGGGCTGCTACATCAAAATACCACAGACTTGGTGGCTATTATTTCTCATAGTTCTGGAGGTCAGGAAATCCAAGATCAAGGCACCAGCAGATTTGGTGTCTGGTGAGGGCCCATTTTCTGTTTCACAGATGGTGACTTCTCCTCACATCCTTACATGATGAAAAGGATAAGGCAGCTCTCTGGTACCTCTTTTATAAGGGCATCGATCCCATTCATAACTCTGCTCTCATGATCTAAACACTTCCCAAAGAGCCCACTTCCTAATATCATCACATTGGTGATTAGGTTTCAACATATGAATTTTGAGAGAACACAAACATTCAGACTGTAATAGTCCACCCCTGGCCGCCCAAATTTCATGTCTTTCTCACAAGCAAAATAGAGTCATTCCATTCTATTCTGAGAGACTCAAAGCCTTAATTCATTCCAGAAGCAACTTTAAAGTTTAGGTCCAAAGTCTTTTCTAAACATCCTCAAAATCAGAAATGGGTGAGACTTAAGGAACAATTTATACTGAGTCAAATTGCTCTCCAACTGTGAACCAGTGGAATCAAACGTGTTATGGGCTTCAAAAGTACAAAGATGAGACAAGCATAGCATAGACATTCCCATTAAAAAAGGAAGAAATAGAAAACAAGAAAGAAATAACAGGTCCTGAGTAAGTCCAAAATCTTAAGGCTTGAGAATACTCTTTGACTCAAGGCTCTGCCCTCCAGGACCACTGAGGCAGAGATCCTGTATCCTTCACAGTTTTGCTAGGCAGGACTTGTGCACCCAAGACTCCAGACAGCCCTGCCCCTACAACTTTGTTGGGAAAACCCCACATCACATTTCTCGTGGGTTGCAGTCAAGTGCTTACAGTTCTCCCTAGCTGGAATTGCAAGCTGGTGGCTCTACCAATCTGGAATTGGTGGAGGCATCTCCACCCTCATGGCTCCACTAGGCATTGTTCTAGTGAGGCTCTCTTTAGTGGGCCTGCCTTTTAATGACCCTCTGCCTGGGTCTCAGGCCCAGGACTTGAGTGGATCCATCCTTTAAAATCTAGATGGAGTTAGTCACACTCCCATGGCTTATGCACACTGCAAGCCAGCAGAAATGACACAACATGGACATTTCGTGGGTTTACCACCTGTGCCCTCTGGAGGGACAGCTACCATAGCCTGTGCTGTACTTTGGCCTGCTAGAGCCAGACCTGGGGCAACTGAGGAGAATTACACAGGAATGCAGAGAAGAGAGACAAGATGTCACTGGGCAGTGAGCCCTGAGGTCATACAAGTGCCCCACATTTGGAATTGTTCTGCTCTAAGGCCTTTGTACTCTGAGCCTGGGATGGGAGCGGCAGCATTCATAATCTCAGAAAAACCTTCTGGGTTATTTTTCCATTGGTCCTAATGAATAACACCTGGCCAATCTCTATGAATTTCCTTATCAAAAGGTCACTTGGCCACACATTCAGTGTATTCTCCTAAACATGCATTATCATTTTTTACAGTATGGACAGGCTGAAATTTTTTTCAAATATTTAAGGTCTACTTCCCTTTTGGTGAAAAATTCCATTTTAAAATTATTTCTCTTTTCTCACATTTTACAAGTATTCAAGAGAAGGCTGGCCAGGCACGGTGGCTCACTCCTGTAATCCTAGCACTCTGGGAGGTCAAGGCAGACAGATTGCTCGAGGTAAGGAGTTCAAGATGAGCCTGAGCAAGAGCGAGACCCCATCTCTACCAAAAATAGAAAATAAATTAATTGGCCAACTAAAAATATATACGAAAAAAAATTAGCTGGGCATGGTAGCACATGCCTGCAGTCTCAGCTACTCGGGAGGCTGAGGCAGAAGGATTGCTTGAGCCCAGGAGTTTGAGGTTGCTGTGAGCTAGGGTGACGCCACAGCACTCTAGCCCGGACAACAGAGTGAGACTCTGTCTTAAAAAAAAAGAAAAAGAGAGAGAAGGCATGCTGCACCTTTACCACTTTGTTTAGAAATTTCTTTAGACAAATATCTTATTTTGTCACTCATTTCTACCTCCCACAGAATACCAGGACATGAACACAACCCAGGCAAATTTTTTGCCACTTTGCAACAAGGATCAACTTCCCTCTAGTTTTCAATAATATATTCCTCCTTTCTATCATTGGAGGAATCAACATTGGTGATTAGGTTCTAATATATGAATATTTTGGGGGAAGACACAAACATTCAGACCATAGCACCTACAATTATCATTAAAGTGTGCTCAATCTCCCCAAATCATAAAAAAAATTAATACAAAACAAAATAGAAAAACATCCTTTTGGATTCTACATCTTGCTGGAGCTTCTTGCTTAACTACCATATCTCCTTCACAGGCAACAACTTACCTCACTAGATTAGAACACTTAAACTACTATAGGTCAAGTATTTGGCATAAAGCAAATGCACAATAAGTTTATCTTCATCAATATTACAATACATTGTATCTCAATCCTTATCTGCATTAAATATGCTTTCAGGATTTGGCATTGCAATCCCACTTTTATATTACTTCCTTCTCTTAGTTCTCACGATATCCCACTAGATTCTCTTCTTTGCTTCTGTCATCTATTCCTATGAGTAACACTTTGATAATGACTCTAATTTTCTATTTTATTACCGCAGAATATGCATATCCAAATCCATCATCTGAATAACATTTTGATAACTCAGAAGTACTTCAAACTTAGCACTCAGTTTTTAGAAAATCAATCAGGTTGAAAGAAAGGTAAGTCACTAGTCCAGAACATCCTGAATGCTGCTATATACTAGATTAGTAGCAATAGGAATGGGGGAAAATACACAGATTCTTAAAATATTAACAGATAGAAATGCCAGGATTTGATGACTGATTGTTTGTGGAGATGGAGACAACAATCTAAAAGCAATAAATAGATATGCTGGCTTAAAATTTGAGGGAGGGGAAATAGTAAACATGGTTATAAATGAAGCTAGAGAGGTAGACATGAGTTAGGTTATGAAGGGCCTTACAAGCATTGGAGTTTTATTCTAGCCATTATGGGAAGCTGTTGGAGAGTTTTAGACAGGGAAAAGATATAATCAGATATGTCTTATAGGGAGCTTATGCTGACTGCTTTGTGGGACTTAACATGCAGCTAGGTAAACAAGAGATACATAGGAAAAAATAACTAGAATCACTAATGATTAAGTTGTGCCAACATGATTAATGCAAGTAATAAATGCGGCTGATAATAAGAAGAGAGAAATTCTCTGAGATTGCTAAGGAAGGCTTCATAGAGAAAATAAAAATTGAAAATTTGAGTTAAGACATGGATGATGAATTAGATCTAAGCAGAAAAAAAAAAAAAAGTAGAACTTTCCAGGCAAACTGAATTGATATGGATAAGAGTTACATACAGAAGCTAAAACCCACCAGGAGTTTTTTGGTGGGACAGTGAACTGACCAACCTGCTTGGTCCAGGGGATTTATACAGAAGAGCAACATGAGAAAAGGCAAAGATGAAAGTACTCATGAATGTCACTGAACACAAGACTGCACACATCCTTTCCTAGGCAATTAGAAGCCATTTTGGAGTTCTGACCTGGGAACTTAGATAAACAATCTGTGCTTTAGGACAGTAAGCATGATGGAAGGAAAGCCTGCAGTTAAGGCTAGAGGGATTAGACACAGAAAAATAAGTACTGAGGGTATTTATGAGGTCTGAGGTCATGAGACATTAAACTAAGATAGTGTCAAAGGAAATAGAATGAGACTGTTAGATATGAAAGTATCAAGAAAAAAGGAATAGCAGGACTTTCAGAATATAAGACAAAAAAATAAATAAATACTTCGCTTTAGTTTTTCAACATCCCTCCAGGATGTAAACAGAAAATACATTTTGCTCTGGTAAAATATAGTTTGGTGTCTATTTTTATGGGAAGGGCTTGCATACTGCAATGGGAAACAAGGTTGTTCTTATTTATAATTTTTCTTTTAAGTTTGCACCACAGCCTTTATCTTACCCCTGTAGTGCATGACAATTTAAGAGTAATTGTTCAAAGGTGACCACAAAGTCAGCAATGAATCTGTAATCCCTGTCCAATATCTATTGTAAGCTTTCTTGTATAAGAAATGCTCCCAGGCAGGACAATAGACAATGGAGGAACATTATTATTCTGATAATACGCATGTAAATGGGGGTAAAAGGAGTTGAAGAGAGAGTGGGAAGAAAATCTTCTTTAAGTGTGGTATATAAGTAGGATTTAATATCTTCCACTAAGCCAGCCAAAATTAATCTCAGGACACCAGAATATTTGCCTGGGCAAAATAACCTCTTGGAGTACTTATTGCAGACAATCGAGAGCTGATTGCCTGCTGATATTAACTAAGATGTTGACCTGTTCAAAATAAACAGAAGAGAGTGTTGATTCACAGTTGAGAAATAGGTACTCAGATCTTAAGATAGTTCTCATTGAAGAAATAATCTGAGCAATACGACAGGTGCAGAGACCAGTCAAGAGAAGAGTAATAAAAACTGGGAATAAAAAAAGTGAAGAAACTGGTGTACCTGAACTCATGGTTTGGGTACTAGCCCAATAATTGCTAAGATAAAAAAAGGCCATTTCTTGGGTTTTCTTCACATAGCTGCCCAATTTTGTGTATATGTATGTTATCAGGTGTGATGGTAATGGTTATCATAGGTATGAATGCAGCATTATTCATAAGACTTTAGTAAGACTCTAAGCTAATAGTCAAAGTTTCAAAAAATTGCAAGCTATCTGGGGAATATACTACTCTCCTTCAGACTATGGGCCTTTAAATGAGAATGTATGGCATAACAGTGACGTAGAGATCAAAGCTAATGAAATTATCTTCTTGCTCCCTCATCAGAAGTGAAGCCCTCACAACCACAACACCCCCAACACCCACAGATGCTGACAGTACCCTTGGAATTGCCATAAGTAAAGAGTTATCCATTTGAAGGAAAGAATACCATCTTCCCAGAACATGCGTAAAGTGATAACAATCCTAGAAGAGCAATAATGTAAATTCCTGAACACTTTGAGAAGTGAAATAGCCTTTTTCCTGTACTTCACAGGAAGCTTTGCATTCCTGTGAGAATTTATAAAAATTTTAAAATTAGGGAAAATAGCATAGAAAAAAGAAATGATAGGACTCTGGAAATAAACTGCCCACTTTTACCCAGGGCCAATTCCAATGTTCTTCCTCTCTAAAACATTTGGTAAAGAAGGCCCATGTGTGTTTCCTTTATGATTGCCATCTCCTAAGCCTTATGATGGCGGTAGGGAGGCACTTGCATTGTTTTTCTTAGGTTCTCAGTGTGTGGTTCAGTGATACTTAGAGACATCCACACTCCACACCACCCATAAAGGCTTTATTTATAATTAGACGGTTTGATCTTCAGGGAAAGACCAAAAGGTTATTCTTCCTTTGTGGAAAGAGCCAGAAAAGGTACCTATTTATGAAAAACACTTCTTTAACACCCCATTAAGGGACCTAGAAAGTGACTTTCCCAAGAAAAGAATTATTCTCCAAAAATGAAAGTAATTTGTATATCTAGGTACCACCACCACCACCCCATTATTTCACTCTGGGGACCAAAACACACACACACACACACACACACACACACACACACACATACAGATAGCATTATTTTTTATATTTAAAAAAAGAAGAAACAGAAATCCAGATAGGGTAAGATAAAGAATTTCAATTTGGATGTAGCCCTTCTTGATTAGTTACTTTTTATATTTACTGATATACCATGTTGCAGAAAGTGAAAGAGAAAACTTAACAATTATATATTAAATTGTGTCACCTTTGGTTCCATAAACTTACAAAATCACTTTGATATCATGGTAGGGAAGAAAAATATTCTTATTTTCTTCCCATTCAAATTTCAGATTTTAAAAAAAGCCTTCATATAACAAGAAGAGCCAGGATGCTGCTTTGACATGCAGATAGATTAAATATTTTGCTTATTAGGGTGGAATGAAGTGGTTGATTCTGCAGATGATATATTTATCGTGAGATTCTGTTCTACAGAGCATGTTGGGCTTACCTGTGCACATGGCACTGGGCATCTTTTATCCTAAAAAGGAAAATGTACACTATTTTATATTTTAAACATTTTTCATTTTCTTCTTAAATGTCCTCTTCCCCAACATATATGTATTAGTCAGTGTTTCCCAGAGAAACAGAATCAACAGGAGATAGATGATAGATAGGTAGATAGATAGAAAGACAGATAGATAGATGATAGATAGAAAGAAAGAAATTTATTATAAGTAATAGGCTCACATAATTATGAAGTCTGACGTGTCTGAGCTCTGCAGGACGAGTCTGCAAGTTGGAGACCCAGAAGAGCCGTGGTGTAATTTCAGCCTGACTCCAAAGACCTGAGAACCAAGAAGAGCAGGTAGTGCAGCTCCAGTCCAAAGGCTAGCAGGCTCAAGACCTCGGATTAACCAATGTTTCCATTTGAATTTGAAGTCAGGAAAATGGCTAATGTTCCCATTCAAAAGCAGTCAGGCAGTAATAATACTCTCTTACTCAATGGAAGATCAGCCTTTTGTTCTACTCAGGCCTTTAATAGATGGTATTGGCCTCCTTATTCACATTAAGGAGGGCAATCTGCTTTACTCAGTCTATAGATTTAAATGCAAATCTCATTAAGAAAAACACCCTCACAGAAACATGCCAAATAATGTTTGAACAAATACCTAGGCATCCAGTGACCAGTCAAGTTGATGAATAAAATTAACCATCACAATATACTTAATGAGGGAAGCATAATGTGTATTGTATGAGCTGTAACATGTCAGGAAGAAAATTGAAGGCTGTTGAACTTACTTGACTCTATGAGTGAAGAACACTCTGGAAAGTCCATAGAAAAAGGGTAAGCCTTCACACAGCTATGCATCTATGTTCCTTCTCATGGTCACTATTATAAAATGAAATTTTTAGAAGTTCACTTGTTCATTAGAACAGAAAGAAAAAACATGGTAACAGTGACTTAAAATAACTTTTGCCAAGAGTAGCTTCAAAGGATCTTTTTCAAAAGCATATTTTAAAAGTCCTGGGGAAAAAAATGTTAGTCTTTCTAGTTCTTATATACAAAAAAGTAAAAATTTGGAAGGGGTGCTTTTCAGAATATTTTTCTCCTCTTATTAAGTAGAAGAATCTCTAATCTTCTGGGACTCTCAGACTGGATTCAGAGAGTTTGCAAATTCCCTGAAAATATATGCAGGAATTTTTGTGTGAGATAACCTGTTTAGGAGATAGTTTATTACTTTTTATCAGATTTTTTAAAGAATATGTAGCCCCCTCAAAAAATAATATTTAAAATCTGGCATCCAATGCTAAGGAAAAGAGATAATTCATGGAGTCTCAGCAGGGCGAAGTAATGTTGTGAGGGTAACTCAATCATGTACGGAACAAACTGAAGAGATTTTCTAAAATAGGCTTGACTTTTGAGGTGATCTGAGGCCCTGCTTATATAGTTTACCAGGTTTTAATGGACGAAAATAAAATAGAGCCTCTAGCTATCGGTGGCCTATGAGGCCTTGGGAGGGAATCCAGTCTCCAGTTCTTGAAGCTACCTGATGCCCACACTCCTCTCTCTATCACTGTCGTTACCTTGCACCCACAAGCAGATAGAAAGAAACCTCACAAAATCTTTAAGGGCAGGCAGCAGAGGTCAGAGCATTGGCTTAAAATATAATGCTGTATTTCTTCATAGTTGGGCCACATAGACAAAGACTGTAAACCCTTTAAGCCTCAGTTTCCTTGGCTCAAAAATAGAGATAATTTTAGTTTCTTTCTCATAGGGTTGTTGTAAGCATAAATATAAAGTGTACACAAAGAATTTATCATAGTAGTTAAAGATAGCAGGGTGAATGTGCTCATTAGTCTCCATTTCCTGCTTAAACACCGCTAAAATGATAATAAAGAGTTCTTTTTAAAAGACACAAACTCACAAAAAGATAAGAGAAAAGGAAACAATGGCAAAGATATTTCAAAGCTACAAAGCTGATGGATATTAAATCATTTATTCGACCCCCAAAAGCTGAATTCAAAACTGGCAATAGATAAATTGAATGAGCAATTCAATTTACACTGTAGAAACCCTAAATATCTCAAGAATCAATGGTATTCCAGAAAAAAATGCTCAAAAATCTTAATAAATGGTGGTATCTCTGGAAAGGGGTTTATAAAGGGCTTAGAGTAACAAAAGTGTGTGAAAATGTGTTTCAAAATAACTTCTCAATTTAGGTAGTTTCATCTCCGGGGATTGCTGGAAACATGGGAGTACATTGCTGGGTATTGTAATGACTAAGGGATGCTTCTGACATTTTGTTGGCTAATATCAGAAATGATGTTTTTCTGCACTGTATGTGACAATCTCACACAGCAAAGAGTTGTCCCACCCAAATGCCAATAGATTTCTCTCATTGAGAAACACTGATTTAGACTATTCTTAGATTTCTTCTCTTACTTTGCATAGTGACCATCACCTCTCACCCCATCAGAAAACTGGAATATTATAGTTTTAAGAGGAGAAACACTGGTCTGTAGACAGGACAATGTCAGGCACAGTGGTGAAAGGGTATTTTATACTTCAGGCCATGGTATTAATGTCCGTTAAAACTCTTAGCCTTTTTTTCCAACCTAACCACCAGACTTTCAGCCAAGAAGCTATTCTGAAGGCACAAGAAATCAAGTGCCTTCTCTGGAAAATATGACCAATTCATGGAAAAAGTTCTAAATGTGCTGACAGAGAGGATTCTTCAGTGAAACTACCAAACTAGGTTATCCTCTGTGGACATTGTAGTGATGAGTCCTATCCAGGCATTCAGAGGTTTCAGGTTCCAGGAAAATACATTCATAAATGTAAACACCCAACAAATGAAGACCAGGAGAGAAGCCAGTATAGATAAACAAACAATAACACAGACATAGAAAAAAAAAGAGACTTTATAGGAAAAATTAAATTAAAAAATATATATGTTTAATATCTTAAGAGAGGGAAGAGAAGATCAGTAATCAGGTAACATCGGAGAGATAAAGAATCTTTGAAATAGGAGGATAATCAAAAAGGAACATTAATGAAACAAATGTGAGCTTTAGGGAATAAAAATTATAATAGAATAAATGAAAAATTGAAAGGTAAATTTGAAAAAACTTCTCAGAAAGGATAACAGCAAGACTGAGATGAAAAAAAATATACAGAAACAACAAACAAATTAGAGAATGAGTACAGGAGATCTAATATCTGTATAATAGAGTTTAAAAGAGAATAAGCAGACAAAAACAGAGAAAGGACTCAGTAAAATCTAACTCAAGAACAACTCTCGTAACCAAGAAAATTGAGTTGACAAAATAAAAGAGCCCATGAGGGACCCAAGAAAATATATGAAAAGACACCTATAAAAAAATACAGCATCCTAAATTTCAGAACAATGGGTCTAAGCAGACTATAAGTTTCCAGAGAGGAAAAAGTTTGCATACTAAGGATTGGAAATCAAAATGGCATTTTTTTTCTTTTGCTTAAAAATACAAAAGAAAATTTAAAAAGCTGAAAAATTAAAAGATAATAAAGAAAGGCTTTCAAAATTATGACATAAAATTATTTTCAACCAAAGATACTATACCTAGTAATTATCAATCAAGAATGAAAGTAAAATAAAGATATTTTAGACTTGTAAGATAACAAAACTTTCCTCCCATACATTCTTTCTTGCAAAATGACAGTATAATATGCCTTGCCTAAAGAAGAAAATAAACCAAAAAAGGAGATACTGCATCATGGAAACATAGATTCTGATACAATAGAGAGGTATAGGGAATTCCCTCAATGATGGTAAAGGAAAATTCCAAAGAACAGCTGGGCAGCAGTTCTAGACATCAGTCGACCCAGATTAAACCTGGATTGAAGCCAACCCAGGTCAGAAAACACCTGGAAAGAGTGTTTAAAAAAATGATATGTGAAGGGTTGATAGTCAGTCTCCCTTATTGGTGATTTCACTTGCCATGGTTTCAGTTACCCATGGTCAACCATGGTATGAAACTATTAAATGGAATGTTCCAGAAATAAAAATTATAAAAGTTTTTTTTTAAAAAAAATAAATTTAACAATTATAATTAAATATTTAATGCCTTTATTTTAGCAATTAATAGGAAAAATAACCAAAAATATTTAGTAAATAAATAAATGATCTGAATAATATGGAACTTCTTTGTTTAATTTTTATAGAATATTGCCCACAAAAACTGCAGTATACACATTTTTTTTCAATTGGATATAGTATGCTTACTGAGATTAACCATGTGTCAATGAACTGAGCAGATATTTTTTTCCTTAAGATAATGGAAAATATAATATTGAAGTGAGTGAAAGAAGATCAAGAAGATAAATAATTGGATGACAAGTATGAAAAATATGAATGGAAAACAAAATTAAAAAGCTAAAGTAAAGAATGAAATATGAGTGAAAGGAAAGCTGAACATATAGATGCAAAATAAAATTAATTCGGAGCCAGATGAGCCTGTAGCCCCACCTACTCAGGAAGCTGAAGCAGGATGATCACTTTAGCCCAGGAGTTGGAGGCCAGCCAGGGCAACATATAGATAATCTGTCTTTAAAATAATAATAATAATAATTTATCTACATCAATCATCATGTTATCACTCCAGATTGTACATCAAATACATAAAATAACTAGTTCGTAGAGCAGGTATGTTTTTCTTATGATCATTTACTTGCTGAAGATATATATATATATATATATATATATATATTTTGTTGTTATTTGCATAGTGAAGCTCTCATTTAGAGAATACATTTTATGCATCTAAAGTGTCCATTCCCTTTTCTTTGGATTTTTCTCTACATAGAGCACTACGGGACTGAAGAGTTATTTGGGATTTATTGGCCAGGTAGACAGATATTCCAGCATCTTTCAAAGAACAGAACATAAAGGAGAGCCACATAGTTCGGAACAAACTGGCACTAACCATCTGTATCTTTTCCCTTCCTCCCTAAGTCTTCCTTTCTTTTGAAAAGTTCCTGGCTGTGAAAACTTTGCTGTGTGAAAACCATAACAGAGGAACAAATATAAAATATGCCAGCAAAGAGGACAACTTTAAAGTGTTTTTTTAAAATAAGAAGACAATCAGAAAGAGTTTGTGAAGTGTGTTCATAATCGTAATTAGTGTGTTTGCTCCCAAGAACATTGTAACATGACTGATAAGAAAGGCTTTTAAGACTGGGGGCTACAAGCTATTCTACAGATTTCAGAATTCTGCTGAGCAAGGCATTTATAGATACGGTGAGAAGGTGCAGGTGTAGCTATGCTCAATTTTTTCCCATCTGCTCCATAAATAATAGCTGCTTATGTTTGAACAAGACACGTTAAATGTATCTATTATACTTAATGGCTTGATGTTCCCTTTGTGATAAATAAAAGCACCAGCCAATTACTAGAATAATTTTCTTTGATTGGAGATAGATTTATATAGATAAATAGATAGATGATAGATACTTTTAACAAAAGGATAAGTAATAAACACACATAGTGATAGACATGTCCTATTCTTAATTCCTTCTCACAAAGGCTTTTGTCAAACATTTACTCAGGGGGACATTAAGGAGTGTCTTCTGGGTTTGATTGCTTAAGGTATAAGTAATTATGTGGTTGTTTGTGTAAATAAGGGGGTGAACAGGTATTCTGGTTAAAGCAACTTCCCAAAACACTCTGGCATAAAAGCACAAAGGAAGTCATCCTGCATGACAGCTTTGGTGGACTTGGTGGAAACCCAGATACAAAGCCTCCCATTGTGTCTCCTGGCATGTTAGTGTGCCACACTGTATCAATTATCATTTGCTGCCTTAAAAACCACTGCAAAATTTAGTGATTTCAAACAACAGCCATTTTATTTTATCACAGTTGTGTGGGTCAGCAGTTTGGTCTGGGTTTAGCTGGGTGTTTCTTCTGTTGGTCTATCCTGGAGTCACTTTTGTGGCTGCAGTCTACTGGTGGTTTACCAGTTTTAGTTAAAGCAAAAAAACATTCAAAATATTTATTAATATATCCTTTGGACTAATCAAATTTAGCACTTATAAGACATATATTTAAATCAAATTCTTCTTATTTCTACACCAGTGATCAAATACGTTTTAGACTCACATTCCCTTTATCAACCAAAGGATTCACATTTCCCAGAGTCAAATTCTGGACCTATAATGTATTTGTCCTATAAGAAAACATACTTCCAGCAAAGACCATCCAAGTCATGGTTGGTTTAAGCATCTTTTGTCTTAGTTCTGGCTGGATGCTCTTTTATTGTACCATTTTCTCTTGTCTATTGGGTACCCAACACCCTATTCTACCTCTTAACAATTAATGAGACAACTCGTTGTTTAAAGGCTAGTATTTTTATTGCAATGAATTCTCAAACCTTTGTTCATCACGTTTTCAAATGTCATTCTTTGAAGCACAGATAATCCACTGCTCATGTTTTGTTTTATAGCACAACTATATATTCTGATCTCCTTGGATCTCTTTTATAGAAGATCTTTTAGAGTTTCTGTTTGATTTTGCTTCTAATGACCTGCACCTCTGATTCTTTTCAGAGAAATGTTCTTGAGAAGAGAAAAAGAGGTAATTTCTTGTACTCAAAAAGACTGAGAAGTGCCTAGGTGTTTAGTTTCCTGGGGCAGCCTTGGCAGGTAACTTAACAGTATGAAAGCTCAGCTCCCCTGTCTGTAGAAGTAACAACTTCGAGGTGTGCCTTACACATCCCAAGCCCCCTGTGTACCAGGCTGAAGTCACCTTCTGCAGTTTTTACTCTTGCTTGGCTACCTTCCCTTTTCTGCTTAGCCTCCCTCCTGGGGACACATTTGCTAATAGATTACTGTGCACACAAATGCTTATTTCAGGTTTCTGAGTGATATAACATAATGCAATGAACCAAAGATCTGCATTCTTTTCTGAACTTAAGAAGTTGACTGTCTTCAACTTCAATGTCTGCCATTTTATCAGTTGCATTAGCCTGACAATACCTTGTGATCCATCATTTCTCTATTGTTGTAGTAAGTTGAATTTTATGATCTGGGCAAGCTTGTACCACTAAATGTAAGCTCTCTTTTTGAATATGATACTAAAGAACCTATGTCTAATACTCAAAAATACTCGAGTTACTTGCAATGTAGCCCAGAAACTTCACTATACCATATAAAATATCCACTAAATTATGTGTTACATCAACACACAAAGAGTAAATGATTGATCTAAACATTGGGATTATTTCAGATACATGAAACAATTCTTCAACTTAAAATATTTAATTCAAACTCTTAATTTCCATAAGCCTACCCTTCCTAGCATCTTCATAGAAAATTCAACCAAGGTTCTTACAAAATCCAGTAGAATATTTTCTTTTTACACATTTATTCCATAAACATTTTTGTGCTTATTGTGTGCAAGGCATAGATACAAGTTCGTCGAAATAGACTGTATCAGTACTTAGGCAGTCCAGTAAGAGTAATCTAGAGTACTTCTAAACAAATGCTCATAAGCAATCAAATATGATTAGATCAATTACTAATAAATATTCCTAATTCACTATTGATTCCACCAGTTTCTGGGTCAATTATTAATGTAAAAGCATTGATTGGGTACCTAGTCAGTGCTGAGCATTATGAAGACATTGTAAGATTTTGGAAGAAAAAGTAATCACAGCTATTGTGTTAATATAAGCAATTCCTTTAACTTAAAAATAAGTTATATATAAAACAATAATAAACAAACCCAAATGATGATTCTGCAAAGAACTTAAATTCTTTGGTATTAATGACAAATGTTGGAGTTGAGAGTAAAAGAAAAGTAGTGAGGACAGAATTAAGGAAATTTTTATTGTGAAGTAGAAAAAAGTAGTGTGTTGGTGTCCCCAAGACCACCCACCCTCAGGCTTGATGATTCTCTAAAAGGACTCACAGAACTTAAAAAAAAATTATATTTATAGTTATGGTTTATTACAGTGAAAGGATACAGATGGAAATCAGTGAAGGGAAGGGCCCATAGACAAAGTCCAGGGAAAACCTGGTTCACGCTTCCAGGTGTCCCCTCCCAGTGGGGGCATGCTCAGTGTCCCAGCAACAATGTGTGATATACGTACTCAGTATTGCCAACCAGGGAAGCTAACCCATGCATTAGTGTCAAGGGATTTTTACTGGGGTTCAGTCACATGGGCATGTAGCTCCCATTTTTCTGACCTCAGCTGCTTAGACTTTGGACTCCTCTCCCCTCCAGAGGAAAAACAGGCATTTACTAAAAATAGCATTCTCAGGATAAACTTATGTGGTAAAACTAGTCTGCATGGCCAACTGCCCAGCAGCGGTTGGAAACCTGTGGCCTTCTGATTTCAAAACTATTCTATTTTAAGCACAAAAGAAGGCAAGAAAATCTTCATCGTTCTCTGCTGCACCCCTTTCAATCAAAAGATTTGTTCTGTAAAATTTGGATTCAATCAAAGGCCACACTTAAGGACCCAGAAGACCATATGTAGCCTTAAGGGGATGGGGATATTCACATATAATGGGTGTAGTGTGCACCGTCTGGGGGATGGGCATGCTTGAAGCTATGATTTGGGTGGAGCAAAGGCAATATATGTAACCTAAATATTTGTATCCCCATAATATGCTGAAATAAAAAAAGAATTCAGCACCCTTTCATGATAAAAAAACCCTCAACAAACTAGGCATAGAAGGAATATGTCTCAAAATTATAAAAGCCATATATGACAAACCTATATCCAACATCATATTTAATGGGGAAAAGCTGAAACCATTCCCACTAAGAATTGGAACAAGATAACAATGCCCATTGTTACCATTTCTATTCAACATAGTGCTAGAAGTCCTAGCCAGAGAAATCAAACAAGAGAAAGAAATTAAGGGTATCCACATCAAGAAAGAGGTCAAACTATCACTTTTTGCTGACTATATAATCTTAATATCTAGAAAAACCTGAAGATTCCACTGAGAGACTCCTGAAAATGATAAATAAATTCAGCAAAGTTTCAGGGTACAAAATCAAGGTACACAAATCAGTAGCATTCCCATATACATATAATAGCATACCAAAACCATTTTATCAACTGGAATATTTCATAAGTTCACAGGTTATCTCCCAGGAGCTGGCCAATGATCACTGAGGGCAGGTCTGTCTTTGGAAAGTCTAAGTTTTGAACAACCCAAGCCTGCTGAGTTAATGCTTTCCTGCCCAAGTAGTTTAGAAAGAAAAGCTCACAAAACGTTATCAAAGTTCAATTTCAACTTAAAACATATAGTTTGATATATTAGTTACTATGTATTCCACTATCAAGGACAGTACACTTTCTTTTCTAAAAAATAAAAATATATTAATACTTAAGAAATAAGTTATGGGGGTAGATGAATGTGTGATTGCAATGGATAAGAAAGTTGAGAAACCAGCTGGTGTTTTCACTTATTTGAATATTATAAAATTTCCCGGTGATTTTCAGTTGTTTCATTATATCACTCTATCCTATTTGGTCTATCTCATCAAATCTTGTTTTCAATATTTAGTACTTTTTGGAGGATGGAATATTTGTGCTTAGCAAGTTGACATGTTGTAACTGATGAAAATCCAAAGTATGAGATACATGAAACAAGCTCATTTGGCTTCAAATGTGCCACTCTCAGCTAAGTCTTAAGCTTTTGTCTTTGTATTCTGGCCTTCAAAAGTATACCACAAATGCTATCTGAAAAAGAAAAGATAGTCTAATTATGTGTGTGTGCATGCATATATATATGATTGATTACATATATATGTAATCATGTAACTTCACTAATTAGAAGTGAATTCTGAATTAATAAGACTTTAAGAAGCAAAAACAATTAAATACAGTAATCTTAATGGTCACATTTAGGTTAACCTAACTCAGTAAACAAATAATAAATAAAATAAATGCAAATATGTTGAATATTTGGTATGTTTATTATATATTTAATAACTAAAACACAAATGCCAATGTCAGTTAGTAGAATTTTTTTTTCCAAAGATGAGATCTTGCTATGACGACCAGACGAGACGTGAACTCTTGGACTCAAGTGACTCTCTTGACTCAACCTCCTGAGTAAGTGGAACTGGAGGACCAAAACACTGCACCACCTGGCAGCATTTCAAAGAAAGGAATGCATCCCCCACTATGGAATAATAACCACATCTACTGGTTCAGACAACATAGAATGGCATATGATTGCAAGCAATTGTATTTGTTAAATTTATTTTCATTGTGTTAGTCATATTGATACATATTTAAAGGACATATCTGTTGGAAATATATTCATTATTTAGTGGATACATGTGTTAATGTGTATGGAGCCACATACACATGCAGCTTTATTTCTATGGCCTCTTTAGCATCTAAAAACTAAAGAGTAGAACCACTGTCCCTGATTAACCTACTTCACATAACACTTTCCATCTTAGCACTTAACTCTATAAACTTCAGTAGGTCATTATTTCCTAATGCATCATGTTGTAATTGAATTAAATTCTTCACTGTCCCACAAACATGTGATATCAAATACTGACTTAATGGGTTATTTTATACTTTACTTTCACTTGCTATTTTTTCTATTTTCTCTATACATTCAAATATTAGCTAACATTCAAAATGTAAGTCAAGACCTATCACTTTCTTGATCCCCTACCAGATTGTTCCAATTTTCATTGATTTTTTAAAATATGTGGATTCTTATAAAGGCTAGAGATTTATTCCATGTGATTTAGCAATTAGCCCTATTATTTTTTTAAAAAATCATTTACTATTGTTGCACATGTTAGCCTTTTCTAAAAATCTCCAATGTAAGTTTCAAAGTCTTTAACTATAACCTCTACTTCTTGTGTCTTCTCACCTTTAACACCTAATTTCATTCTTGGTGCATAGCATTATTGCTTATTATATTACTACCTATGAGGAGCTCTTCAGGAAATAATTTTTGTAAGAGTAGAATATTTTTATCTTGTTTCTTACACATATCCTCTTGTCTAGAATTTCCTTTCTTTAGTGTCTACTATTCCTAGAGGAATTGCACTTGTTTTACCCTCTCCAATGGTAATCCTGTTCTCAAATATCGATGTCTCATCATATTTCTTGTCTGTATTTTACATTTGGAATTAGATTTTATTACATTTCATAATTCTGCACTTTTTACACACATTCTGTTTCTCTAACTGGATCAAGATAAACTATAGAGTGAGAGATCATGTTTTATACTTTTAAATATTACCTGTAGCAACTAGCACAGTTATGGAAAGGGAACATGCACTCAGTATGTCAGTCAATGGTCAGTCTGAAGGATGGACCCAATGAAGCATTGTGATGAGGATTATCTGTTTATGAGGTGGAATTCCACATGTTTCATTAATAAAAGTTTACATCATCATCTATTTTAATCTATTAAATGAGGCTAGAGAAAAGAAAGTATCTGCTTTCTTGGTAGGCACACGTACGTCATATAATGATAAAAATAGCATTAAAGTGCATAATTATTTCAGATAATTATTCATTTTCAATATTTTCTTAGGAACACTAACATAAGAAGAAAATAATTTATACAGATAACAACCTTAGCTTTCTATATGATAACATAAGAGCCTCTCAGACCTGGCAGTTGGTCTGCAGTCATACAAATGATGACTTTCCCAGCCAAGAGACTCTGCCTCAGGGACAGCTATGACCTGAAATCTCTGGTGAAGAGGAACTGTGCTTGCTAGCACTGTCACGGTATTTGGATTTTTCTGTGTCTTTTTCACACACCAAGATGGTTTGTCAGTGCATTGCGATTGTGTGTCAGGAGGCACCTCATTACTGGTCTGCAAGGAGACGAGAAGGAAGTGAAGGAGGCTGACACAGCTTGCATTAATTACATAGCTATCTGTTGTTCTTGCAGCCATCCAAGCATATAATAACTTAAGTAGAGTTTCAGTGAGTTAGAGGCTTCAGACTCTTGTAATGTTTTGGCAAGCTGATTCCCTATTATAGCACAGTCAGTACTTTTGTGTAGAGCCTTGACAAAGAGCAATAGTGGCCACAGGCTTTTGTTTTCTTCTGCCACCCAGGGCCACTAGGATATTTTCAACATGGAAGTACAAGACAGGAGGAGGTCACTGATTGTGCCTTTGGAGTCAGAGTTAACTCTTCTAATCATTTAAAGCACAAGTATAAGTTAATTCTTTTTGGATCAGCCAGAAATTTGATCCAACAAGAAATAAATGTTACATTGGGTATGCGGAGGAGGCTCAGCTAATTTTACATTTTTTATTAATAAAAATCATTAAACGTAGCCAAGGTTTCTTCCACAGAAGATATATGGTAGGTGCTCAAAAATCACTGACTGGTGGAGATTTGAGACACAGTGGCATGTTATAGAGAATGGTAGTCTTTCTACTCATAGAAAAATGTCAGCACTCAAAGTTTAGCAACAGTGAAAGCTAGGACTTCTTTCACAAAAGAAATAAAGTAGTGTATTAGTCAGTATGGAAACAAATCTCTTAAAATTTGGAAAATTGACATTTATCTTCTTTAATTGCAGTATAGCCTAAGTTATTATTGAGAGATAGAAGCAAAAGAATTACACCTGAAGAGAGCAAACGTCAGCTTTGAAAATGAAAACTTCCTTAAGTGGGGAGGACTAAGGAAGTAAGATCCTGGTGACATTCTACCTAGACATAACAACAATGATGTGTGATATTTGCATAGTCTCATCGAATCAGAAAAGCTCAAAGTGATTATCAAAGTAGAGTTAACGCTGATTAATTAACCCATCTGGCCATCTCTCTCTGTGGTTCTAAAAATTGAGCAGCAGTTTCTTCATTACAGACATTTCTAATTGCATTTATTACACTAATTAAACATCCCTGTGCTTTAATTAAGTACAGAAATGTTGGGGCATAGGACCCATCTCCCTTAGAATGGGAAGTAATCACCTCTAAGCTGAAGGGATAAACTTGACATACTTAATAGCACTTTGAATAAAAAAGAATTGAGTAAAGTTCAAAAGGGAGAAAGAATAAATGGATTTGATAAGCCAGGTATTTCAGACTCACAAAAGTAATAAAAACTTTCTAATGTATACATCAATCAAGAAATAGTTACTAAGGGTCTATTATACACAAAGCAGTGTGTGAAGAAAGTAAGGATGACAGATAAGCATAGCTCATTCCGAAGCTCAACTTTTGGAGGAGAAAAATGCTAATTTCATTATTGTATTTATGTCCCCAAACACATTTCAAAAATATATGAGGCAGCTTATAAGCTAATGTGATCAAATAAAACAAATGAAGAAACGAAGACCTCTGGGGGCAAAATGAGCTAATTTAAAAATATTTAAACCCTCTGGAGCCAGAAGGGAGAATATATGAAAAGCGTGAAAGAGTTAGAATCAACAGTTCCAAATTTGGATGTTTTATGAGTATTTAATTCAATTATCCTGCAATGGTTATGTTTGGGCACATTTATCAAGATTTCAGCAATTACTGCTTTTTGTGAGATTAGCCAGTTTTAATGTGCAAAAAATAACTGTCCCTGGTCCTGAACTCAGCAAGAAATCAGAGAACCAGAATACTCTATTCAACCAAGATGTTGTAGTTAGAATCACACACTCTTTAACATGGGGAGATTTGCCACAATAACCATCCTGGACTCTCTACCTCCTAACTACTGTATGGACCAGAAGTATAGTAATTTCCTGGTAGCTTGTTAGAAGTACAAAATCTAAGATCCTAGCCAAGACTTAATTGCGTGAATGTCTTCATTTTTAACAAGATCTCCACATGATTTATACACTATTGATTACAATCCACAGCCATCATTTACTCTTCTCCCTGAGTGGTAAAAGGGTTATCTGATTTAAGGATGTAGAAGAATCTGAGAGTGTGAGAGTATATGGTTCAACACCTTAGGGCTGTCCTTTTGGTTCACCCGTCTATGCAAAGGGTACTTTTTAGTTTGTGTTTCATCTAGTGTCAGCTTCTTGAGACAGACTCCTGCTGGAGAGGTCTATAATATAATAAATCAGCTCTGTCTGGGCCGGTCAGGGTCAGTAAGTGCTAGAACAGCAGATTAGGAAACCAACATAGCAACACATCTGAGTTAAGTGTTCTAATCAGCTTTACCAAATGACATTGATCATTTTATTCTGTATGTCTTATCTCTATGAATGGTTTTGGACTCTAAAGGGTAGTGGATAATCTCAATACTTTTTGTTTAAAAAATACCGTATTTTTGGCAACTGTTAGCTATTGCAATTTTTTCTATTACTGAGTTCTTTGTAACTTCCATTCTTTTGTCTAATTGGCTATATCCTTCAAGAAACATTCCTTGTATAACTTATTTCTTTAATTTCTGCAATTACAATTTAATTGATGTCCACAAATATCTATTCTGTGCCTACCCCAAAGTGATAAGGTGCACTAGAAGCAGACATGAGAACATGTATTCACTCAGCTATCTTGTATCTTAAGAGGGAAATAAGAAAATTTCTATTTCCTTCTCATTTATTGATGCCACTTCTATAGAATGTTAAAATGTAGAACTTTTTCGGGAATAGTATGAGTAAATTCAAGTTTAGACATGATTTAGTAATAACAAGGGAACATCTTGTTAACAAATTCAAAATTTAGGACCTTGTTAATCAATTCTGAGTTCTGGATCTTCAGGATCTGTAGGTGCAAGTGCATAATATTTTACTTTAAGGTAAGACTCAGATTTATCTAACCCTACTCAGAAAAATGTTTTCATCAGCCTCTGTAGGTCTGCCTCATTGCCGGAGCAGACTTTCTACAATCAGAATAATTTATTTGGTTAACTTAGCAAGAGCAGCATGACTTTCTCCACAACAAAATGGTCATTTCAAAAGATAGGACAGGACAGTCCTGAGGTGTCCCCTTGCATTTTCCAGTAACCAACTCCAGTATCTGGCTAATAATTAACTAAAGAAATGAAAAAAGCATGGAAGAATTTGATGAGTTTTGTATGATGGAACATTGCAAAGAAGAACACACAATCATGCTGGTCAGTTTGGATGGCACTGAACATGTGGTCTGAACCCACATTACTGAGGTAGATGCCTGGTGGGGAGAGTGTCTGGAAGCTAATGGGCCCTGAATTATAAAGTCCTAAAGGATGAACTTAGGAAAAATGTGTGAAAAATCATACATTAACAAGAATTAACCTCACCTTCAGGTGATTGTGTAGAGAGTGCATGTTTTAGATGGATATAAGTTTTCAAATCAGGTGAGTAAATACCTGGAAGAACAATTGCAGGATTATGTGCTACAACTATGTTTAGCTTCTTAAGAAATTGTCAAACTGTCTTCCACTGTAGCTGTACTATTAGTACTCCCACCCACAGTGAATGAGAGGTCCTGTTACTTTTAATCTTCTCTAGCTTTTGGTATTGTCAGTATTCTGGGTGTTAGACATTCTAATAGGTGCATAGTTGCATCTCATTGTTTTAATTTTCAATTCCCTAATGACGTGATACTGAGCACCTTTTCCTAGGCTCATCTGCCATATTATATATGTTCATTGTTAAACTGTCTGTTCCTATCTTTTGCCCATTTTCATTGGGCTGTTTGGCTTTTTAATAGTTTAAAGAGTTCTTTGAATAACATGGTGCCTATAGTTAATAACAATGTATTGTATACTTGAAAATTATGAACAGAGTAGATTTTAAGTGTTCTCCCCACAAATAAATATATAAGGTAATACAAATGTTAATTAACTTAATTTAGCCATTCCAGAAAAAATGTGTACATATTTCAAAACATCATGCTCTACATGATAAATATATAATTTTTGTAAATTATAAAATAAATGACATATTTTTAAAAGAATTCTTCATATATTTTGGATGCAATTCTTTTATTAGATATGTGTTTGGCAAATATTTCCTCCCATTCTGTGGCTTGTCTTTTCATTCTCTTAGTAATTTCTTTCACAGAGCAGAAGATTTTAATTTTAATCAAGTCTAACTTATCAATATTTTCTTTCATGAACTATGCTTTTGGTGTTATTAATATATCTAAAACATCATCACCAAACCCTAAGTCACCTAGATTTCCTTCCGTGTTGTAGTGTAGAAATTTTTTAGTTTTGTGATTTACATACTGGTTGATGATCCAATTTGAGTTAATGCTTCTGAAAGACAGATCTGTGTTCATATCCTCTTGATTGCATGTGAATATCCAGTTGTTCCAGCAACATTTGTTGAAAAGACTATCCTTTTCTCATTGAATCGCCTTTGCTCCTTTGTCAAAGATCAGTTGCCTATATTTGTGTGGATCCATGTCTGAGCTCTCTATTCTGTTCCATTGTTCTATTTGTCTATTCTTTCACCAATACTATATCATCTTGATTACTGCCGCTTTATTATAAGTCTTAAGGTCAGTTAGTGCATGTCTATTACATGAAATAATGGGCTCATCAACTCTCTTTTGCATAGTCCCATGGGGATTTCCTTGGGTATCAGGGTTCGAAGGTCTTTTTTTGATACCGTATAGCATAAATAATTATCTGAAAATAAATACTCGTGATAATGCATTCCAGGAAATAAACCCCTCTTCCACCCGGCTTTAATGAGGGTTTGTGGACAAACCACATTTTGCTAGCTTGCTTTTAAGGAAAGTATTGAAAACTCCAATAGGGAGTGAATATGGTGTTTATATTGATGACAAAGAATTAAAAACTAAGACTTCAAGATAGTTAGAGAAAACATATCAAATGCAAATAGGACCTGGCAACCAAAATCTTTTTCTGCATTATTTCAGCATTTAAAAAAAAATTAATTCTCCTGAAATAGTAAAAGCTAATCCCCTTGCTAGGACCGCCTGAATACTTAAGAAATGGAGATAATTGAAAACATCTTAGCCCAGTGGAGAGCGCAAGGTCAGAGAACAATAACAGGTTCTAATAGAGATAGTTGTGGAGCATAGTTGTTTTTTTCCTGAAATATCTCGTATTTCACCCTATCTTCTAAGATTCCATTCTAACTATCTTGGCTCACAGACCCTCCTGGTTTGGGGTATATCAATCACTCACTACATCTAGTCTCTGTCTTTTCCAAGTTTTTCATCTTCACTAACAACATATTTTCCTTCTAAAATTTAGAACTTTGATTTTATTTACCTTTTTTTCCTTTTGATACTTTGGATTTTTTATGTTTTATTTATTTTAAGAGATTTAGGGAGTACATGTGGCTATTTGTTACATGGATGAGTTGTATAGTGGTGAAGTTGGGACTTTCAGTGTGACTTTCATCACCCAAAGAGTGTACATTATACCTTATAGGTAATTTTTGATGCTTCATCTCATCCTCCCCCTGCCCCCGAGTTCTCCAAGTCCATTATACCACTCTGTATGACCATGTACATCCACCTTTTAGCTCCCACTTATAAATGAGTACACATGGTATTTATTTTACTTTTCCTGAGATACTTCACTTAAGATAATGGCTTTCAGTCATTTCCACCCAAGTTGCTACAAAAGACATTACTTCATTCTTTTTATGGCTGAGTAGTGTTCCAGTATATATATATATATATATATATGTGTGTGTGTGTGTGTGTGTGTGTGTGTGTGTGTGTACACCACATTTTCTTTATCCACTCATCAGCTGATGGGCACTTAGGTTGATTCTATATCTTTGCAATTGTGTATTGTGGCACTTTGGTTTTAACTGGCTTTTCTTTTTCTTATGATAGAAGTGTACATTTTAAGATGGCTTTCCAGTCCTTTAAACTGTTTGATCCAGATTATTTTTTCATCTCTTATCCCATCACAATGACAAATGTGCTTTTTTTTTCTTTTTCTTTTTCTTTTTTTTTGCAATGGGGTGTCACTCTGTCATTCAGACGGGTGTAGTGGCATACTCGTAGCTCACTACAGCCTCAAACTCCTGGGCTCTAGCAATCCTTCTGTCTCAGCCTTTCAAATAGCTGAGATTATATGTGTGAGGGTCCAAATGTGCTTTATTCTCAAGTTACCTAGGGCTTTCTTATGTCACCCCCAAAAAGAGTAGAAATAACATTCAAGCATTTTGCATTTACTTTTGTTCTAACAATCTACACCCCATTCTTCACTATGAAACTTTATCTCAAAAATCATATCCAGTTCCCTGGTTTCCCTCTATTTCTTTAGCATATTTAAATTTACTATATGGAAAACACTTAGGGTAGTGCTGGCTCCTTAATATTTGAGAAAATTCAGCGCCCTCATCTTCTCACATAGGTGTTTATCTGTCCTAGGATGTGAAACCCATTATGAAAAGTATGATTTTTTTTTTTTTTTTTGGTATTACAAAGGGTAGTATATGAATGAATGGAGGTATGAAGGAATGAAAGAATTTATAAATAAATAAATGAAGTATGGTTTGTGGATTTATTTATTTTTCTCCTTAATTGATGGAATACACCATTAGTGTGTCTCTGTGTAGGCAAATCCAAATAAAACCCCATCTGCTTTTTCACAAGTTGATCATCTGTGCAATGATCAGGCCACAGACAATGGCAAGGTTGCAAGCCTGCCGCTTCCTACCCCCACCAGCAGCATGAGAAGTTTGCATTTCAGTGGTTCTCCTTCACTGAGCAGATGCTTCAAATGAGAGAACATTTAAAACTAGTTGGTTATAATTTACATTGTATTAATCTAAATAAAAACATATGCATTATCAAAAGTAAAATTAAATGAGCATCAAGTTAATTAGCTACTTTGTTGCCATTGAGTTTATTGTTACAATTTTATCAGTGCATATTAGCAAGAAATGTAATTTGCACAGAAATCAATATATTCATTTTGATCATAATGTGTACATATCTTCAGACTGATATAATTTAAATAAAAATAATACTCTGGGGCTAGATTTTGTTTTAGATTTAGAAACTATGGAGGATTACAACCTTCTCCTCTCACACGGTGCAGAGACTAAAGTTGAATGAATTGCATGTTCAAGGTCATTCTTGAGCTCTGACCCACCTGGCTTCAAGAGGATAACCCTTTGTCCTCATCCATATGGACATGGGGAAGTAGGAAAGAACACTTATGTGGTACTTATTAAAGAACACCAGAAACATGTAAGTAGGGTGTTACTTAAAGGGAGAGAAATAGGTACATTTTTTTGGATGAAATAATAATGACTGAGGTTAGACAACTGAATTTTTGACCCTGGAATTTTAGTTTAATATCTGACCAATAATTAAATTAAGAGAGACATTAATTTACTCATCCTTTTTCATTTTTCTCCAGTAGGTTATTCTCTTCCTTCTTATTGTCCCTGTTACTGTAAATGCATAGTTCAGACACCACCTCCTTTTAGATCTTCCTTGTTGTCTATCTCTCATTAAATTCCTCCTCCTCTCCAATTTTATAGTACATAGAAGTTAGAAAACACAAACAGCTATTATGTTCGTTTAACAAGTATTACTGATCAATCACTGTGAGCAAGGTGCTTTAGCAGGACTATAGAAACCAATACTCTGTGCTGTGAAACAGTATTTTCTAATTGATTTATGTGCCACATTGGTTTTCTAACTTCTATGGAAGTTAGAAAACCAAGGAAGCATATATTTTCCATATATTTTCCTTCCTTAGAAAACTAAGGAAGCATATATTTTCTATTGCTACACTTAACAGAGGGATGAGTTCAGTTGGAAATCTGATTGATTAATTCTCTCTTCCCTGTCTATAGCCTTTTAAATACTGGTGGTATTTCCATGCATCTCACCATGGAGGCCAATTAAATGTCAGTGATAAATTACACCCCCTTCTTTTTTCCCCCCCCAAAATAACCTTCTACTTAATCTCTTGACCTCTGTTCCATACTCTAGATTTCACTGTCCCTGTCCCTTGACTGCATACTGAGCTTTTAACATCTGCTTCTTTTCTCTCTCAGATTGATTTTTTTTAAAAGTGTTCTTCCATTTCTAGATTTATTGACTGCATTTTATCCCTTGGGTTCTTTTGGCTTCCCAGGTCTTCTTACAGATTTGTTTAGGAATATTCCATTGTGAGACTCAATCTATAGAATATCCCTCATTGGTAAGAGTATTTCACCAATTTCTATGCTTGCAACCATAACAGAGAGATCCAGATGTATTAATGGAGGAAGGCTAAGAAACATACATAAGTTCATACTTTTTTAAAACAACTGAATTTTTCTTGAGGAATAATATCATTAGCAAAACCAAGAAAATGATTTATGGACAACTCTAGGGCAAGAAGTCTAATAAGACACTGTGTTTGTGTGAAGGACTTAGTAGTTAATGTTGAAAATGTGGACTGGAGCTTAATTACAAAAGCTTGGTTATTCTTTTGATTGCTTCAAACAGTATGGCAAATTCTTTGTTCCTTGAGGGCCATTTCCATTCCTGTGAGTTCACCAATTGTCTTAAACTTTCAAGCTGGCTCTGTGGACCTTGAAGAAGAAATTCTAAAGTTTGTGAATTATTTGCAATCTGGTTTGCTAACTTTTTTTTTCTTTCTAGCTTATAGGAGGGTGAATGTAATTCTTGCCCTGATTCACTGTCTCACACTCCTTCCTTGTTTTCAGAACAGTAGTTAATAGCTACAATGCAATCAATATCGCTTTACCCTATATAGCATCTCCCATACAAGCAATATTGCAAACTGCTTTTTTCTTTAAATAATACAGTAACCAAGTTAAATAATAAATAATAGCCCAGAGATAGGGGAAAAAATGAATGTTGTGTACAAGCAAGGAAAAATCGGTCTCTCTATATGACTTGAAAGGAAGTTAGGAGTTTATGAGGTGGAGGTCCAGGAAGACCATATATCATGGGAATAACTGCTCTCTGTTTTCAAGCTTTCTGGAATCATCCTAATTTTATAAAGGCAGTTTTGAAATGTTACCTCAAGATGATGAGATTTTCAGGGAATATAAGAATTTGCCAATAAAGTAACATAGTATTACACCATGGAAAATAAATGGATCTCAATGTTAACTCTGGATTTTGATTTTAGAATATAATTTTGTAAAAGATATCAACTAGTATTTAAATAACTCCCAAATTGTACACAAAGCTCGTGTATGACAAAATGCAATCAAGACTAAACAAAGGATCTGATGAATATACAAAAAAAAGGAAACAGAGAATAAATATTAATATTCTTCCAAACAATACATGATTGTAGAAAGCCATAGCCCAGGTTCTTACCGCCTCAGGCTGTTCTGTTAGCCTGTTATGTCCACCCAATTTCTGTAGTGCGAAACTCTACTCATCCTTTAGAGCTCAGTTTAAGTGCAGCCTCTTCTGAGATGAAGCTCCTAACAGGTGGGAATTATCCTCTCACCCCCACTTCCTTATCCTCATTCATCTTACTTCCTTTGAAGACTCTATTGAGCTTGTTATGATTGCTGTTGTTTTTATGTTACTTCCTCTTTTGGAGGCTCACCACTAAATTCCCCCAAATGTTTTATAAATAGTGATTGTTCAAAGACCCTTCACCCTAATAAAAAAATCAACCAGAGACAATACAGAGTTCAAGTCCAGTAAGTTGTGAGGATTATGCAGCCCTGAGAATGGGAGGAGGGGTTTTGAACCACAAGGTCTTGCATTTCAAAAAGTAATATGTTGGTCAAAGGGTATTGTGTGGTGACTGAATACACTCACAGAGAACACATTTGCACCTGTGCTATGGATGCCTGTCCATAGGTATGTTGTATATTTCTAAGTCCTGAACTCCTGGATTTATCAAAGAAATTAGTCAAAGAGCTGAGCCATTCAAAATTATTGTATATCATCTGTGAAACACTAGATATAAGTGGAATGCATGTTTTTTTCTCTTCCTTACTCAAGACAGGCTGTCTGGAGTCTCTGTTCACTCTCATATTGTTTTTTCTATTCAGGTTACAGTCTAAAAGAGAAAAGGAAAAAAAAAAAGTCAACATCCAGAATCCCCAAACTGCATGTGTGAATTCTGACAGATAATGCTCAGTTTAAAGTAAATATAATTCAGCCATTAAAACTGTATACTCAATTTCAGGATATTTTAGGAGAGATTTATGTAATATTTGGCTTAGCTAGAGAATAGCTGCTTACTCCTGATGCAACATAGGTGAAGAAGTGAACACTTTCCTTCCCTCATATGCATTGGTGCTTATGTTTGTTTCCATTTAAAAGAAAGAATGGAACTTTCCCCATTTAATTATAAGCTCATGGATGTACAGATTATGTCATGCTTAACTTGCATTTTCAGGGCCTACGACAGAGACTATTGCCTAGCAGGTATGGACTATGTTAACCGAATAAGTGAATGAATGAATAGAGTACGTAACTTTAGATTTCAATCTACTTTGTTACCTGCTTCAAGGATTTCTGGGAGTAGAAAAGACAAGAGTGCCCACAACATCTAACTCATTCTTCCCTGTTGGTTCCAATTCTCTTCTTGCTGCACCTATTGTACCATCTCGGAGTGAGCACAGGGGAAGAACATGTATCAGGAAAGCTACATGCAAAATGTTGAGAATTCCTCTATTTCTAGGTCATCAGTGAGTTATCTACACACAGGAAGCAACCAGGTAGTGAGTATGTAAAGATCACATTAGATATGAAAGACTCCAAGAGTTCCAAGCACTCGGAAAATGAAATCTCATGCAGGCTATAGATACAGGTAAAGCAGTAGGTTTCATTGAAGGAGGCATCAACTCCAGTGTCACTTCTTTTTAGCTCTGTAAACTTGTTTGCTAAATGAACCCCTCTAAGTCTCCTTTTCCTCATCCACGAAAGCAGTCACATATTTGTTAGGCTAAACATCTAAGGTTTAGGTGGGCATTGCTGAGTTAGCTTATCGAAAAGGACTTTGGAAAGTATAAGTACTAGCAAGAATGTAAATGATTATTACCAGTTGAAGAGGCTTCAAGGAGGGTCAGTAAAGTTTGAATATGCAGAAAGAAGGCAAGCCTATTTGGAAAGCATGAGCAAAACACCTGGACAAAGCTCTGGGGGTGCAAAAAAAAATCTCTGTGTGTGCAGAGTCTAGGAGTAGCGTGTCCTAACATCTAGCAAGATGTTGTGGAGAGAGTGAAATTTAAGGAGAATCTTTCTTTTGATTTTTTGTTTTTGTTTTTGTTCTACCCATCTATTCTGTTTTTCCACCCCCTCCACTATAAGTCTGCCAATGGAAATCAACCTAGTCAGATATCTATCTATCTCTCTCTCTCTCTCTCTCTATATATATATATATATACACACACACACATACAGAAGGCCAGTTTCTGTCCCATGGGTTGGAACATGGGCTCACTATTACTTAGTAAAGCAAATGCTCTGAATCCTTTATCAGGCCTGGTTATTCAATCCAGCTCTATTCAGAAAAAGAAATGCAGAAGAGAAATAGTGGATTTCCCATCCTTGAATAGGTGTTTTGTCAAAGGCCCAAACCTATGGCAGAACGGTTATAATGATTTTCCAAATCCACTCTGGGCTTTTCCATTAGTATTCATTTTCTCCTCATACAAATGACTACGAATTTAAATAGAACTAGTTGAAAAAGTCCCTCCCTCCAAACAGAAAAAAATTCTGCCTGAAGCCTGAACATACAACATTTCATAATTTATTTTCGAATAAAGGGAGGAAAGCTACAAAGTTTATATGTGTGTGTGTGTGTGTGTGTGTGAGTGTGTAAATTTGTATGGAATGGAAATTTCTCTATGGCACAATTACCACTAGTATATTTTGAAAGAAATTTCATTAGTTTACCATTTATAAAAGAAACCAGGAAGGGGAATATGTAGGTGCATACGTGTGCCTGTATGTCTCTAAATGTGTGTGTGTCGGGGGGGAGGTGTCAAATAATGGGAGGAAAAAAAGAAGCAGATATCAGTTTCTTAATCCTAGTGACTTTTAGAAAGTAGAAAAAAATGCCTCTAAGACAAGAATCACATACTTGTTATTCGCTGCAAACCCTCTGGCCGGCACATGAGCAGGTAGTCATTTAACAAACATACAAGGCAGCCTAGCCTGGCGGAAAAAATGCCATGAGAATGCTGAAAGGATACTGAGTTGAAATCTTAGGTTAATAATTAAGTCGCTGATCTTCAGTTTCCTTATCTTTGAAATCACTGGAATGGTGTCTACTCGGTGGCCTATCTTAAACGGTTATTTTGAAGCTCAAGTGAGGTATTACATAAAAGCATTTATAAATTAATAATAGATATTCAACTTTTAAATGAATTGTTATTTCTGAGTGTATCTTCATTCACGGAAATTCTGCTCACAACAGTGTCACACAAAACTGGTCCCTGAAGGTTAAAATGTTAGAGAGAGTAGTTTGATAAAGATTTCAGCAGCTGTCAGGTAGTTGTGGTAACCAGCCTCCAAGACGGCTCCAATAACCCCTCCTTCCTTGCATTCATACCTTTACGTAGGGCCACCCACAGTGAGCGAGGGTTAGTTTGTGTGACCGCCAGGTCATGGTGGAAGCAATGATATGTCACTTCCAAGATCAGGTTAGAAAAGACATTGAGCCTTCGAGTATCAGATACGATACTTATGGAGCATCAGGACTTGCGAGCAGGATGGGAAAGTTCTTTATAACAAATGACGATAAGACCCAGCAGTTGCTGAGGCCTTACTTACTGTGCACCTAGGCCTGGACTAAGCACTTTATAGAAAGTGTCTCATTAAATCCTCATTTCAACCTGTATGGGAAAAAGTTAAGCTGACATTAAATTTTCTTGTACTTTCCATGCTCTCTCTATTAGATCTCAGCATGGCATCTGTTTTAGGACATGAGAGGGGATGTCTATTCAGAATTATGACTATTTTCTACTGGTGACTGCCTGGCTGCTAAGGAATTAGTTCCAGGGTATAGTATCTTGCCTCTTTCTTTCCTCCAGACATTTTTCCTTTGCTGATGTGTAAAAAGCAAAAGCAAAAAATCACAGTCATATAACATGAATACAAGAATTGTATTGCTTTTAAAGGCCTATTTGTTCCAATGGGGCTGCTAGAGTGTCAGAGGAAGGCTGGAGATACAGTTTGAGCTTCCCAGAGAATGTCTTTATTAGGATAATTCTAAGATGGAAAAGAGAAAACAATAATGCCGTATGCTTTAAAATAGAGACAACATACACTCACAGAATACATTCCTCCTCTGCTTCTTTGGAATAGGAAGGAAGTGTATAAGTGTGTGTGAGCAGAGGAAGATTTATTGTATAGATAGTGGATGGGTCATACTTCAAAGTGGAGTGTTCCAGGAGGTGCCTCTTCAAACTTCATTTCTCAATTAAATGGGGATAGGAGAATTATGGACATTAATCCTCTTTGAGCTGAGACAGGGATTAAAACAAAAACATGTTTCACCTAGTCAGTAACCCTATGAATCCGTGAGACCTGAGCTGCTCAGATCAAATTTATTTTGAGAGCTCACTGAAGTATTTAAGCTCCCCTTGATTAAATGTTATAATGATCAGTCAGAGAAGTACAATGAGCTAAACTTTGCTAAGGGCTTGATGACATTACCAACCTGGTTTATTCTCAGACATGTGGCAATTTCATTAATTTATTCATTTTAATTTGGAAAATTATTTGCTCTAGAAAAAAGAGTTACATGAGGACTAATGTTCAATTTGTTTTTCGTGTTCTTTAAATGCTAATGATATGTATTAGTTTAGAGGGCCTGCCCTCTCACTGATTCCCGGCCCTGTGATATATGATATAATTACAGTGGCAATTGATCTTTGACCGAAACGTTGGTAAAATGGAATGGAAGTCGCTTTTCATGTGCCAAGGTTACAGTTAAGGACACGAGGAGCTTTGCTCAGGCTTGAAGATTGGCTTACAGAGCTCTGTCTAACCCCAGATATTGATTGCTTGCCTTTTACAGCCGTCACGTTTGCCCACCTCAACATCAAGAAAGGGACGAGGGAGGGCAAAAATGACTCATCCAGAGGAGATGGGTAGGCAATATCTAAGAGAGATCAGAGGCAGCAGCAAAATTTGTCAACATGGTTTGGTGTGGGAAGTTTATGAAGACAATGGTGCAAGTCAGATAAGAATGTGTGGGAGACTTCTGGATCCAGTCTGTGGATCCCACAAGACAGAAGGCTATAGCCTGCCTCTAGTCTGTAGCCACTAGACTTTGCTTCTTTAGTTCTAAAACAGAATTAATAATAAATGAGCTATACTCCTTACAAGATTCATAACGAATCCATGATTGTTAGAGTGAGAAAGGACCTAAGAGGTCATCTAGGTAACGTCTCTTATTTTAGGTCAGCTCAAAGGAAACTCAAATTATATCATTATGGCTTCAGTAATACAATAGAAACCTTCAAGCATAGCATAGCAAATTGAAAATTCTTTCAGTTTTAAAAGGATTGAGACTTGTCAATCATTTACACCTAAGGGTTGATGCTTTTTGTCAATTCTTTTTCTTGTACCTGCTTCAGCTAGAGAACACTTTGGAAATAGCACCTAAGGAAAAAGAGGCTCAGGATAAAAGGGAGTGAGTATAACTGAGCTATACTGATAAGAAACACTTTGGGTATGAGGTCAATTAATGCCTCACTGGATATAATGCCTGGACTTTCCATTGACCTTACATGAACTTCATTGAGCCATTCCATCAGGGCAATCTGTGGATTTCATTGAATATTGGTATGTCTAACTAGATCACCCATAATGAAAAGGAGCAAATCAGTGTCGAATAAATGCTGTGCTGTTCCACAGGTCTACGGGTATGTCTACAATAGTTAACAAAATATATCCCCAAATCACAACATAAAATGAAGAATGAAGTTAAAGAAAAGTAATAGAAGTAGAATTTCTAATCATATCACTTTTCATAATATTGGCTGTTCGCAAAGACTACCACTGTGCTGGTCAGGTAAGTGCACAGAACTGGTCCAAACCACTTTAATGAAGAATTTTAGGCTGTCTGAATAGCAAATAGTTTAACAGGGCAGCTGAGAAGCCAAGGTCAGTGTTTGTCTCTGAACTGTAAGAAAAATGCTTTGCCTTTGGAGCCATTCTCAAAACACAAAAAAATCTCCATTCTGAATATAGAATATAATCCCTCCCCCCACACACTTGCACACATAACAGAGTGACCTCTAACCTTCTACTTGCTACAAATACCTTTAGAAAAACTACCTCTTTCCAATATTTTGCTGATTTTGACTCTCTTTTCTGTTGAGGAAGAGCTTGAGAACAAGCTGAAGGTCACTTCAGATTTTCCAAATCAATGATTCATTTAGCAATGTAGTCATGGCTTAGAAATGCAGCTGAATACCTGAAAATGAAAGGAAATAGGAGATTTCTGCAGCCCCAATGGGATCAGAGTGAGCAGCCCATATTAGTCAAAAGCCTGAGCCAGGATTTGAAAAGACATGCTACTGAACATTGAGTAAGCCAGTTTCGTTTGATTAGACAATGAATGCTTACTTAAGAATATTTGCGCTAATGCTCCCTCTGATTTAAGTAGGTTAGACCTGAGTTCCCAACTCCCACTCATATGTTTTCCAACAAAAACCATCACATAAGAGGAAATTAGCCATGATTTATTTTACAAAGTAAAGACTATAGTGGGTAGGAGAAACATTTCTAAAACTTGCTGAAAAACACAAGTCCTTTCCAATTTGTTATGATAAATATATTATTTTAATAGTTCCCCAAACAAAGTCTGATACTTTAGAAGCATACGTTTATTACCATCTCTACAGAAGCCATATTAAAACGTATTCCTGGGGAACAGAGGGAAAATTAAATTTTAAAATTAGCATGTTAGAGGTAGGTAAATAAATCAGAAGCACTGCTTTCTTTTCTTTTCTTCTTCTTCTTCTTCTTTTTTTTTTTTGGATTATCAAAAGACTTTATTTTTTGTTTGTTTGTTTTTTTATTTCATTATATTATGGTGGTACAAACGTTCTAGTACATGAATTACTTTTGTACAGTTTGAGTCAAAGTTTTAAGTGTGTCCATCACCCAGATAATGTGTATTGTACTCGTTAGGTGAGAATTTACCCATCCCCTCTTCCCCTTTCCCACCTACTTGATTTCCATTGAATTTTACTACCGTATGAATGTATGAGTGTTGATCATTTAGCTCCAATTTAATAGTGAGTACATGCGGTGTTTGTTTTTCCATTCTTGTGATACTTTACTTAGCAGGATGGTCTCCAGTTCCATCCAAGTTGTTATAAAAGGTATTAATTCACCATCTTTTTTTGTATAGCTAAGTAATGCTCCATGGTATACTTATACCACATTTTATTAATCCACCCATGTATGTAAGTGATTTCGAGGAAAACAAAGTATTCTGAATGTTGGAAGAAGTCTTTTAAAAAAATGTTGTTTTTCATGCATTTCTACAAAATTTTAGTTAAAAAGTGCATATATTTTAGCTACAATATTAATCGATATATGTATAGATTGAGGTACTATCTTATATTTATAAGCCAATATTTTCTTTAGAAAATTTTGGTCTGAGTAATTCTAGATTAAATGATATTTTGGTCAGAACTTTTCCAAACCTATCTGGGCGCAAATAAGAATTTTAAAAATCTGGTTGTGATATTTTATGATGCATATTATCCCACTTTACCAGTGTGCTTCTCCTTTGAGATTCAGGGGTATCATATTATCTGACTAACCATACCAGTCAATTCCTTCCTGCTGTCAATCTCTTCCCTGCAGCCATCTCAAACCCCTGCCCTCCTTCCTTTCACACACTTATGGATGATTCACTGAAAAGATAAATATAATTGGAAAGGAATTGGAACTTGCTTCAACATGAATGATCAGTTCTATTGATCTCACGAAACTGACCTATCTGAAAGTTCAAAAACTAGATTCAGCAAAACAAACTCTGTTAAACCATTTTCTATTGAAATAAACACATATTTATAATTACCCACACAAAGCAATCAACTTAAAGAATTATTAATAAAGTGGCTTACTACATACACAACACCATGCTAGCACAATGCTAGGCCTTCTGGATCATGCAACAGATATAGAACATGGTTCTACACCAAAACATTTGAGGCTTGGCTTAAAACAAGGTAAGTGTCTGTGTAATAAAAAACAATATGAGGCAGTGTCTAATTAAACGCCAATATGTCTGGGTTACATAAATAAAAACTGAGAGGTATCAAAAAAGAGAACTTTGTTTGGACAACTAAATCAGGAAGGCTTCTCATAGGGACTTTGCTGTAACATCTATGCTCTTTTCTTCTAAAAATTATTCCTTTTCTCCATCCATCCATGTAGCTTCACCAGAAGCTGCCACATGATTGCCTAACTCAGCTTTCTGGAAACAATATACTGACTGTTGGATGACCTGTTGTCCATGCTGGACCAATACATCTTATTTCTTTTCTTGTTTAAATGTTTTAAGTTTAAAACATTTAAACTTTTGGCTTATGAAGGTTTCAGGAAATCAGTAGACAGAGGCAGAAGTTATACTTTATACTTTGGGAGTTGTTGGTGGATTTGCTTCTGATCCTTAGATAGGAGAAATATAAATGGTCTGTAGAAAAGAATGACGCATAAAGGAAAAATTGAGAGGGGATACATTTGGAATTTGTGCCTCTCTGTCTAGTTGCTCTTGAGATTAAGTCAAATTCCTCTTCTTGAATTCCATGTGATTCCCTTTATCAAATGTCCCTTTGTTTTGAATTTGGATTGAGTGGAGATTCTTTAATTTGACACAAAAAGCCTTAATACGAAAGTAAATTGGATTTTATTATTTTAGTCCTGATACTTCATTCTCATTAGGAGTGTCATGATCTCTGAAGATTATTTGGCTGGTGTGTACTATTACGGTTAGAATGACACATCCCAGGCCACTCTTGAATCTGCTCTGTGAAACAGAGACATGACATACTTTAGTAATTCTGACATCTCCATAAATTCTCTAAGAGACTGAGTCTGCATAGTCTAGCATTGTCTAAGTATGAACAGTTGAGGGATGATTTCCTACATTTTGTTCCTTTAGTAAAAAGTAGAAAGGTATCCTGTATATAAGCAAGTAAAATAAATAAATAAATAAATAAATAAACCTAAAGAAAAATATGTCAATGATTGATTTATTTGTATCACACAGGAACAAAAATTTGTTAATTTTGTTTTTTCATAGATCTATAGGATAATACATCTTACAATCAGTAAGGAGATGTCTATAGGTTATCAAAACATGATATTTAGTAAAGGGGAGGATATCTAAGAATGACTTAATCAATAATAGTATGATAGTACATTATCTATATTTAATCAGATATCTCAATTTAGCTTTATGATTACCTTGTAGGATAATTATCACCCCATTTTACAAATGGAAAGTTATATACAGATAGAATAAAATTTTTTCTAAGCTTGTAAACAAAGTGGCAGATGTATCACCAGAAGTTAGATTCATTGATATAAATTTATCATTTCCACCAAGCCATATTTAATTTTCCTTAAATTCTTAGAAAAACTTAAATAACAATAAAATAAGAGTAAGAAGTATGTGATATTCTAATATACAGTTTTAAAATGAATCATGTTTCTTATAGATGACAACTGATATTTGACCTTCAGATTTCTGGAAAGAAAGAATATTACTGTTAGAAAGAACTTTGAGGGCATAGTTTGCATCTTTTCTTTAAGAAACAAGATGCTAAGGTCCAGGACTTCACCTCCACTTTATGCTACCTTGCTAAAACAATGGATGAGTGGGTACTTATGTAGATAAGTTCAGCCTTTCCTCAGAAATAGTATAGCCAAGATTTTATCTCCCTCTCAGCCCTAAACCTCAAGAGGCTTTTCTTCCCCAGGTTTATTACAGGGAACAGATTTATGCATATAATGTTCATTCATTATGTAATTTACTGATTATGACTCTAAGGATGGAAAATAAAATGATTCAAGGCTAAATGTCTCATGTCAAAATCATGGATTCAGCAGATTCCTGAGAGAAGATTAAGTCAGAAGAAATGGAGTTACCTCCAAAAATTTGCACAGATTCTAGAACAACTCTTAGCAGTGAAAAGAAAAATTAATGCCTGTCCAACAATGAAATCTGTAAATTCTCAATGTGGACGCCTTACCAAGGTTGACTCAACTGAAATGTTGAGGGGTGTATGTGTGTGTGTATGTTGCCCACATTTTTTTTTTTTTTTTTTTTAGACAGAGTCTCACTCTGTTGCCCGGGCTGTAGAGTGCCGTGGCATCAGCCTAGCTCACAGCAACCTCAAATTCCTGGGCTCAAGCAATCCTTCTGCCTCAGCCTCCCGAGTAGCTGGGACTACAGACATGCACCACCATGCCCAGCTAATTTTTTACATGTATTTTTAGTTGTCCAATTAATTTCTTTCTATTTATAGTAGAGACGGGGTCTCGCTCTTGCTCAG